>VNJU01010038.1:0-127036 GCA_008042675.1 Drosophila seguyi | reverse complement strand
TCGTTGAACGCTTAACAGGGTCTGTCGCCTTCTTAATTTATTCACCGCTAATAAATGTAAAAACATTTTGCTTAAAAAGTAACGCAACAAACTTTGAATCGGGACGGGCAAGTCAGCTGACATCTGCACTAGTTTTCCAATACTTCTTGCCGACCATTTCCAGCACTGCCTCCGAAATCAGATGATTGTGATTTCAAATATTAAAAATTAACTTATTACCGCCTAGAATGCTTTTACCTTTGATTTTATGCAATGAATTAGTACCCTATTAACGTCCTTTGGTTGGAAACTATAGCGGGCCAAAATTTGATCGGCCCTTAATTTACAAAACTCTGGCAAAACAAACGCAGCGGCCAGCTGAAAATTTTTGGGAACAAAGGGGAACAAAGGGAAATGTCATAAAAAATCCTTCAAACAGCAAGGGAAATTCGCTTATGTTAAAGGGAAATCCGAAAATGTTATCAAATTCACTTCCGAGTGGAAACTGGAACAGGCCTGTATATTTCTAGCTCTGCAGTAGCAAATCGCTGGGGGAGCGCAATTAAAGCGAGCATTTGACTGACGGACTGACGCAGTCCAGAGACTCCGGCCAAAGTGAGTGACTAGTTGACTGCCAGACACGCGGCTTGATTGCGCGCCTTGTCCACGTCCACGTCCACGTCCACGTCCAGATTCCCATCCACGTCCACAACCACATTCGACTCGAATGTCCGCGGAAATGGGAAACGGGAATGGGCTGGACATGGACATGGACCGGCGAGAGTCGGAATGGGCTGGTATATGGGCACTGACTGGGCTTAGAAATGGAGGCAAATCAGAGACACCAAACGACCGACACCCAACCGAGACGCAGCGGTCACACATTCGTCATGGAGGCTGTGCTACCACAGCTGGGGTCTCAAAACTAGCACTTATGTCTGTAGCCATAAATTACTACGTTTTTTACAATCCACTAGCTTAAATATGTAATTTTGTTTATGGACAACAGGCCAAGAAAATTCATATAATCATGGCAAGTTGAACTACTTTCGGACTAACCCAGATTTACTTCTTAAATGTTAAGTATACACTTTTATTATTGATTTCTTATGATTTCAAATATAAAACTAAGGGAGATACAAGTGGCACCTACAATACAAATATTTTAAATTTAAGTATCAAATTTATATAAATATCCTAGGATATCTAAAGCTTTAATAATCTTAGATTTAAAAAATTCAATAAACACAGTTTTATATATTTTTGTGACCTCAGCTGTGAGTGCATCCCCGTCCGTGTAAACATGCACAATTCGCATTCGATTTTGATGCGTATTGATGGCTGCCCGACCAGCATGAGTGACGCTAAGCAGCCCAGAGATTAATGGTCCCAAATTAGTCAGTGTCACTTATTGGACCGTTGAGCTCTCCCTTTGACACCGCCATAGGTGCAAGCTGGGAGGAAACGGGCAAGTCTGAGGCATTAGAGGAAGGGCTTAAGCGAACCCATTAAGACCAAACGCTGAAGTCAAAATAAAAGTCAATTACAAATCAACACAATGAGTTCGTACAATTGAAGGTACAAGATCACTGGGGGTCGGAGAAAAGCCCCAAAACGGAGAGCCAAATAAAAATTAATTTCAACATTGTGTTTACAATATCATCGATCAATAACTGTCAACACAGCGGTTCGATTTTTTGAGGCTGCGATGCTCTTTACGACTGGGGTATATCAGTTAGGATGAGAAAGGTGAAATAAAAATTAAACATGAAATAATATTTTATATATAAATCAAAGCCAGTACTATATAAATTTAGTATCGTAAAGCTATTTTACACCCAAGAAATTTAAAGTATAACTATTTAATACATACAAACTTAGTGTATACTTTTAGAATCATAATAAAAGTCTCTAAGAAGTGAACTCGAAATGAAAGTTTTGCAAATGCCATAAAAGGTCACTTAATATTCGTCTTAATTCACTTTGTAAAAACCCTTAATTTCTACTGCAAATGTAGTACAAATTACATTTTTTGTATTTATTTCTTTACCGATTCTTGGTGATTTTCGATTTAAAGATTGCGGGTCACAGCGGCAAAGAGAGAGAGTGAAGGCGGGAGATGGAGACTGAATTCTGGGACTCTGGGGTCTGAGGTCTGGGGGACCACCTGGTGTCCACAGACTCCCGCTAATTGCATTGTGGCCACGTAGGGCACAAAGGAAAGTTGCCAGGTGATGATATCAGCATGATCAAGCACTTAAGCAAGTACAAATGATGGTCCCCATTTGAGCACTCCGCCCCACGCCACCTTGCCCCTTTATAGTTGGATAGTATGAAAAGTTTACAATTTGTCGATTCAACGCGCCATGAAATCGGCTTGGAACTTTGTTCAACTTTAATTAACCGATTTCAGCTGGAACCGAGGGCAGCCTGTGGACGGACGGACGGGGGGTAAAAGTCATAGAAATAAGTTAAATTACATTTAAGCCGATTAAAGTTGAGTTCAGCTCGGTTTCGGCAAACCGATTCGATTTGTCTCGTTTGGAAGGGCCAAGATCGGAGATGGCGGCAGATGATTCCACTCACAAAGTTCATTAAAAAAGTGGCCAAGTTAATGCGCTGGGCAAACAGCAAAGACATAAAAAACCCGCACCGAACACGAAAAACCCCGAACCTGAACTCAAACACGAACCTGAACTCGTTCCACGCATACTTGAGCGATGAATTTTCCCAAAACCTAATTTTCAATTTACCAAAACAATTAACAACAAATTTTATTGGCTTTCAAGGCATGCAAACACTCCAAGTCGGAAACAGTGAGCGCATCGTAAAACCAACAAATGTATCTCTTATATACACAGAGTGCCGCTATTGATCCCAGTCTGTTTGCGCAGCGCGTAGATTTGTTTGCCTTTCTGTTCTATTGAAAGGCGTGTGTATCTTTTAATTAACAGATCCGAAATGGGATCTATAAAACCGGTGTAACCGAATCCGCTCTACCTCTTTGATTTGTTTGATTGCCAAATCGCATGTAGGCAGCAGTGTTGCCGGTTGATAAGTACTTTAATTTTACGGAAAATTAAAGGTTGGTGAATATATCTATAAGATAGATATAAAAAACATGTAAAGAAAGTAAAATAAATAATTTTAATAATTTTCGAAGTGACCTAAACACTCGAAATTATTTAGAATATACTTTATATTTGATGAAACATTTTTAGTAGGAAGCCTCACCTGGTGGTGGATGGAAAAAGGACAGCTTGGCAGCACTGGTGCCAAAACCCAGAACCCATCTGTAAATCTTTAGATTGGCCAAGTAGTAGGTGCCAGCTAGCATGTTGTTTTGCATGTCAGCCCAAGATGCGATTCAATCCCACTCCCAGACCCCAGAGTCCGGGATCCAGCTGCTCCACGTGAGCTGAGCCGCTCTGCTGAGCCTGTGCCACAATGTGCCATAAATTTATGACACTACTAAAAATAGTAGTGGTAAATGGTAGTCATGGCAGTCTTGCAGCACGGAGCCCCGTATCTCTGGGCATCGGGGCATCTTCGTGCTGTTACGGCGGCAGTTACATTATGTTGCCTTTGTTTCTGGTGCGCATTACACGCAGAACGAGAATTGTATGCAAGTGAAAATGCCATTTAAAAGCAGATAAATAAACTTAATGCGAAGCAGCGCCGCGGGAATAGGGCTGAATTGTGTCATTTCGGGAATATTTATGTTGCTTCTTCCAGTGGCCAGCATCCTGTGGTGCTCGAAGGAGAAGCAAAAAGGAGCAGGATCTTTCGTTGCGATGACCATCCTTCACCCACGTCACTGCCGTGGCCAGGTCTATTATTACTGAGAACCGTTAAGGGATTTCTACCTGTGGCCCTCAAGAAATTAAAATAACAAATCTGTACCCTTGCGTGCTTTAAACTAGCGTCTGGCTAAAAAAAACACACACACAAATCTCTCCCCTTAAATGCTGCGTTTGCGATGCTCAAAGGAAGCTATAAATAACAATTAATTGTATTATTAAACTAATTCGAAAGGACGCTGCTCTCGGAGGACGAAAGGCCGTCAGTCATGCGATCGCAGGGCCTGCCACATAAATTTTAGGTAGCCTCGATGGCTAATTTACATTTTGCCGCTCGTCGACGGGCCAAAAGTAAAAGTACTGCGCAGTCGAGGACCAACGCCGTTTCTAAAAAATTGTGCCCCACGGCGAAAAAGCTGGGACTGGAGACCAGCATCATCCCAGCAACACAGCATCCCAGCATCTTGGGTCCAATCAATTATGGAATCAGTCAATGATCAGCAAGGAGCTGCCGTCGTCCGCCTGCACGCAATGGCCCAAAGGAGTGGACGGTAAGCGGGTCCCAAAAACACCATCGAGTCTTGGCGCGAAAGTTCCGAAAACTTGCCAATAATGACAACAATTAACGCCGAAAGTGGTGTCCCATTGGGTTTTATTAAAAAAAATGGGTGTATAAAAAGAAAGTCATTCGAAACTTAAAATAAACAGTAACTGATTTGCATACATGAACATATGAAAATATCTTCCTGTATCACTTCAAATTCTTTACTAACCAAGGCTCTCAGCTAAGGTGAACTCGCAAGTCATGTGTCTCTCGTTTGATATAATGTCTTTTACACAATACAAAAACTGACTAAAATACAACAATGTTTGACCACAATTCGCTGAATGACCATTTCGGAAGCGTTATGAATCAACTTAAGTGAGACCAAAGGGAGTAAACGCTCAAGCTTTCCTATTTATTTGCGCAAAAAAGTGGGACAGAGGAAATTCATACAAAAATAAGGTTCACTCCAAACTCTTTTGCAGCCATGTCCCTCGATTAACGCTTACTTACAACTTATGCAAACTACAATATTCCTAATTTTCAACAAACTGCACACTTGAAGTACAAGACGTGCGTAACTCCGATCCCCAAGCGAAAAGAACAAAATTATCCTTAGCGAGGCCGATTCGAAGCTTTTAGACTTACGAGACTCGGCATCAACATTTTAGAGATCTCCTCTCCAGCAGAACCACGGCCACGTCGATCTCCTTGTTGGTCATATTATACTTCTCGTCTGTTATTAATCTAACCAAGGACGGGGTGGATGTCCTTGGTTAGATTAATAACAGACGATCAAAAAAATTGAACTGGTGTTGTTGGATAACCATATTGGATTGACAATTACCAAAACCCAGATCCGCAAAAAGCCAGCCACAATTGGAAAGAATATGAAACGATTGCCAGCGATTCAAAAATATAGTTTCATACTAGTTACTTAGCATTAAGCAACCTATTCATGTCCTCCTGAATGAATGGCTTCAGGAATTTGACATCTGTGTAGACGCCGGGGTAACGTTTGTGGGCACAGCCGATGCCGAAGGACACTATGCCGCATACTTCCTTGTTGTAAACCAAGGGGCCGCCAGAGTCAAAAATACAGGCATCCTTTTGGCCAAGAACTGCGGCGCAGATCATGTTCATTGACAATATGATTTCTAAAATAAAAATAAAAAAACGAAAAATTATCTCCCAAGGGAGTTCGAATCGTTTTGTGAAATCCTGTAAGATGAAACTTAGAAACAATTGTCACTAACCTGTATCTCGGTAGCTCTCGCGACATTTTTCCCTTTCAATATACGGCACTGTGGCGGTTCGTAGGTACATATCTTGTTTAGTATACTCTTTGGTGAGGCCCCAGCCAGAGACAACCAGCGGCATGCCCGGCTTGAGGTCCGTGGAGCACAGCGAAACTGGGGCTATATTTTCGCCCACCATGGGCTCGTCCAACAGCACTACGGCGCAGTCAGAGTTCAAAGTTTCGGAGTTAAAGTTTCTCGAGATAACCCGATCCTTCACTCTGCGTCGCACCCCCTTATCGGTAAGACTGGAGATGCCCCCAATGATGAGCCAATCGCTATAGTTAAAACGGTTTTTAAAGCAATGGGCTGCCGATAGCACAATCCTCTCGTGGATCAGTGTGCCGCCGCAGGAGAACTTTTCCAAGTAGTACATCGCTACTATGTAGCCCCCTAGCTCCGCATTGGTTATCGTCTCGCCGCCAATGACACGCATTTTGAGAGCAGAGGAGGAGTCATCCTTGGCATGGCCCTGGTCCTTCCATACGACGCTTCCATTTTGGGCAGAAGCTACCGTCTCGCACACAACGACAGCAAGCAGCAGGCAGGTCCAGGCACGTTGCATATTCAAAAAAGAATGGAACATTTTCTTTATCTAGAACAGACGTCCGGAAGCATTGTTAATCAACTTAAGCGAGGCTAAAGGCAGTTAAATGAAACTGAATCAGTTAGTAATCCCTAGTAGATTTTTTGTCGAATATCAGCAACAGTTAAGCAGAACCTAAGACTAATGTTATTGGTTGTGCTATTAATCTGACCAAGGACCTCCATCCTGCTCATCAAAAGAAAATTGACCTAGGGTCTTTGGATGACAATTACCAAAACCCAGATCCGCAAAAAGACAGCCACAATTGAAAAGAATATGAAACGATTGCGATTTAAAAATTTATTTTCATGCTAGTTAAATATCTTGAAGCAACTTTTCCATGTTCTCCTCAATTACTGGCTTCAGGAATTTGACATCTGTGTAGACACCGGGGTAAAGTTTGTGGGCACAGCCGATGCCGTAGGACACTATGCCGCATACTTCCTTGTTGTAAACCAACGGGCCTCCAGAGTCATAAAGACAGGCATCCTTTTGGCCAAGAAGTCCGGCGCAGAGCATGGTCATTGTTAATGTCACTTCTGAAATAAAAAAAAAAAACGCAAAATTATTTCCCAAGGCAGTTCCAATCGTTTTGTGAAATCCTGTAAGATGAAACTTAGAAACAATTGTCACTAACCTGTTTCTCGGTAGTTCTCCCGACATTTGTCTATTTCGATATACGGCACTGTGGCGGTTCGTAGGTATATATCTTGTTTAGAACCCTCTTTGGTGAGGCCCCATCCAGAGACAACCAGCGGCATGCCCGGCTTTAGGTCCGTGGAGCACAGCGGAACTGTGCCTATATTTTCGCCCACCATGGGCTCTTCCAACAGAACTACGGCGAAGTCAGAGTGCAAACTATCGGAGCGAAAGTATTTAGAGACGATCACACCCTTTACTTTGCGGCGCACCCCCTTATCGGTAAGACTGGAGATGCCGCCAACGATGAGCCAACTGCCCTTGCTCTGACGGTTAACGAAGCAATGGGCTGCCGATAGCACAATCCTCTCGTGGATCAGTGTGCCGCCGCAGGTGAACGTCTCTAAGTAGTACATCGCTACTATGTAGCCCCCTAGCTCCGCATTGGTTATCATCTGGCCGCCAATGACGCGCATTTTGATGGCAGAGGAGGAGTTATCCTTGACATGGTCCTGGTCCTTCCATACCTCGCTTCCATTTTGGGCAGAAGCTACCGTCTCGCACACAACGACAGCAAGCAGCAGGCAGGTCAAGACGCGTTGCATTTTCAACAAATAGTGGAACATTGTTTTTCACTAGACAAGACGTCCGGCAGCGTTGTGAATCAACTTAAGCGAGGCTAAAGGCAGTTAATTGAAACAGAATCAGTTAGTAATCCCCAGTCGATTTTTTGTCAAATATCAGCAACAATTAAGCAGAACCCAAGACTAATGGCACATATTTAAATGTTAAATGAATATCTTATGGCACATTATCATTATTATTCACAGCAACATCGTTATGTAACGCTCGTGGGCTTATTCGAAACTAGAACAAACCTTGAAGATAAGGCTTAATCACAAAGCTTTGGGGCTTACACTATAGTCAAAAATGTATCATTTTCCTTTAATAGCATACAATTTCTGGAGTATCGTGTCGCAATTATAAATAATTCTGAGACATTGTTAGACTAACCAAGCTACTCTTTTTCGTCAATTTATTTCTTCGAAGATGGAAATTGGGATTGCCTTATACTTGTCCTTAATAAAATACCGCACTAAAGCATCTATCAAGTATCACTAAAGGCGTATTAGGAATAATAATATGCCAGATTTGATTGGGATTTTGCCGTATGACTCTCAAAATACTTGTTGGCGAGTTTCCACCAGTATTCCTCACCAAATAGAAAATAGACTTTGGGTGCAACTTTGATAGAAAATACAAACGAAAGTGCTGCAAATTGATTTGTACATCAATTTCTATAATTGTTTATTAATTTCTAAATTAATTTAAAAATAATTTGATTCTGGAAAGAGTCCCTTCCAAACGATCGACTGGCTTCCCTCCGAATTTTTAATATATTTTATCTCCCTGTATATGGGGGAGTTCTTTAGACCCTCCCGGATTTCTGCAATATT
Organism: Drosophila seguyi; assembly: GCA_008042675.1. Lineage (NCBI taxonomy): Eukaryota > Metazoa > Arthropoda > Insecta > Diptera > Drosophilidae > Drosophila > Drosophila seguyi. Next base: position 118,733 of record VNJU01010038.1, on the reverse strand, counting down.
TTCTGTTTATAGCTCCAGAAGTGCCTCAAGAATAGCCCTGTTTCAATTTTCAGACGCCAAGATTTTATTTTGATTTGGTGCTGACATTTTTACGATAGTCTGAACATCGAGTTGTTATCGACAAAACCAAGTTAAAATCGTAACTTGGACGCAACTTGAACTGAACTTTTCCCACCACTAGGCACCACCCAATTCGCTCTGATAACGCAATCACAGAGCCTAGTGTAAACAGGGCCCTAATTATATTTTTCTATAAACCGAAATAAAGGATTTTGTTTTTTTGTAAAATAAATTTTTCCTCTCAACAAAGCAAATTTATTATTCTCTTAGGAGAGCCTTCATGCTTTTCTCTATGAAAGGCTTCACATAGGTGACGTCCGTGTATACGCCAGGATAACGGACGCCGGCGCAACCTATACCAAAGGATACGATACCGCAGACTTCCTTTTCGCGGACTATCGGACCTCCAGAATCGAAGATGCACGCATCCTGTTTGCCCAGCACTCCAGCACAGAACATGGTGTCCGATAATTCGGCTATATAAAAAAAAGGAGATAAATAATTTGATTGCTTTCAGAGTATTATTATTTTTTAATATTAGAATAAGGCAACTTCACTAGAGTGTACTTAACTTAATACTGGGAAATGAAAAACAAATAATGTCGTCCAAAAACACGTATTTCCTACAGATCTTTACTTTTTTACGTAATTCAAGCACAACTGAGTTATACGTATTTTTTTATTATTATTTGTGGGGTATGTTTTTACCAAGTCTTGATCTCTGAGATCTGGAGCTCCATAAAAATAGACAGACAGATAACGACAACTGACGGACATTGCTAATCACTTGTTGATCAAAATGAATAAAATAAATATTTAAATAAAATAATATATAAAACAAATGAAATTAACAAAAACAGGATTAAATGGGCAGCACGAACAAATTAAAAAATCTAACACAGCTAAACAAAAATGAAACAAATCATACAAAAATAAATAAAAAATTTCATGAAATCAACAAGAAAAACAAAATGATTTAAATTAAGGTAAAAACTAAAATGAACGAAATGAAAGCACGGACAAAATGAATATACAACTTAAATGAACAAGCTGATAACAATAAATAAGAGAAACAAAATAAGCTAAACTAACATAAACGGATAAACGGGCAAAATGAATCAAACAACTATAATGAACACATTGTTAAGCTAGCCAGGCACACTCACTCGCTGACCGATAGACACTGCGACATTCCCTCTTGTCGACAACGGGCACGTTAACCGTGCGAAGCAGCTCCTGTGGGCCGGTCTGCGCTGCATCGGTCATACCCCATCCGGAAACGGTCAGCACGGTGCCAGTCTTGAGGGGCTGTGTGCACAGAGCAAGCTTGCCGATGCCTTTTCCCGTCATTGGTTTTTTGAGCGCCAGCAAGGCAACATCCATATGCATTCCGGTGCTGTTAAACGCAAGCGGTTTGATCAACTCCCTTATCTCACGCCGCTCTCCGGTCTCGTGAATGGTGGAAGCGCCGCCGACAGCTATCCACTCCGACACATGCGGCCGTCCGATGAAACAGTGGGCCGCCGTCAGGACTATAAGGTCGTGGATCAAAGTGCCGCCACAGATAAATTCTTCCATGTATTGCAGTTGTATTAAGTAGCCACCGAGTTTCGCATTGGTGGTTACCGATCCGCCGACGACTCGTGTATGGAGCGGAGAAGGGGTCACAAGTTTCCTTAGCTTATCCATATCAATCCTAGTGTCCTCGGCCCAGGCGTAATCCAGCCTGGTCAGAGCGACGACCACCAGCCAGGAGACGAAGAGAAAATGCAGCATAGTCAACGGAGAATTTTGTGGAATAACTCCAGGCCATCACCAAATCATTTCAATCGACCAGAGTTGGCGTGGAGAAGCCACTTAAGCAAATCGAATGAGAGTTCTACAAAGACCGTTGTCCGTTGGCAATTGATTTTAATTGCTCTTAATTTAAAAGTATACGCATTTGTTTGTGTCTGTTTTTTTGTCTTGGCTGGAACAGTTTGGGAAGCGTCTAGACTAGGAGAAGCTCAGGGGTCGGATCTCTTGGAGGAGCCTGCGGAGGTAGAAAATCTGTCCGGCGTCCCGGTTACGAGCGTCCGTTGCATTCGGGTTTATGGAGTTGATCAGCTGGTGCAGGTCCGAGTAGATCTACACGGCGAAATATAGTTATAATTAATATATTATTCATTTGGATATAGCTTACCCCTATGTTGCGCCAGGTGGACTCATAGTGCAGGGTGAAGATATCAAGGTTGTCCGAGCACAGCTCTGAAACCTCCACGAAGGTCGCGGCCTCCGGTGTGACCCGCACTGTGACATCGATGGTGTCTATGGTGTCCCTGCTGCTGCGCATACAGAGCAGGATATCCCTGTCCGTGGCCAAACGGTTCCATTGACAGTACCTGAACTTCAGCAGCTTGCAGTGTATGGCCATCGCGTCGTAGACGTGCAGCTCCGCCGCCAGATGCTTCTGACAGAAGTAGCCCTGCTCGATGTAGAAACTTGCGTCCAGCTTCGCAAACACATTCAGATTGTAGCTTTGAAAGAGCTTTGTTCGGGATGGAATAACATTTAATGAATTAAGTATTTATTTTTTACTTTTTAACATTCGTTCAATTACCTTGCGCAGCTCGACGAAATCTCCGACGGGCTTCTCGATATCTATATATTTGACCGGCCTGACGACGTACTCCTTGGGCACATCAGTCGCATATCCTCGGATGCCCTCCTTGCTTATGAGAAAGACCACACGTACATGGTGGGTATCCAAGGTAAAGATGAGCTCATCGGGACTGCAAAGAGGAAAGAGAATACATTGAAAAGGACCTGTAGCACTTAGATTAACTCATACTTCTCATCGTTAGCCTCAAGCTGCCAGTTGCGGAATGGAAAATGGGCGTAGCGCGGATAGGCTAGCCCAAAGTTACCCAGCCGGTCCGTCTTTACGGTAAGGATACTGCTCTCCCTGTCAAAGCTCGACTCCAGTATATATTGGGTGGTCCAGTGGATGACTTTTTTTAATACGGGGCGAGGGCTTTCAGCGGTTCGACGAGAAGTTTCGCTTGGCGATAAACTCATTCGTTTTGGCCTTCGTGGAAGTGCACTGGCATCGACATCGAACTCTTGGTTGTCTGAATCGTTATCACGGTCCACGATCTCTGACACTGCACTGGCCGCTTTCCGCAGGGCGAAATTAGACTTGGGATTAGCGCGAGACGGAATTTCTTTGATTTCAGAAACCGGACGCTTTGACACTCTCACGCCAGTCAGCGTCACTGTCTGTTCGCCCAATTTCTTGGGGCTCTCCTCGTACTTCTCCTTGATCTCTTCCAGGGTTTTTATCAGACGGTATATGTTATCATGGGGAAGGCTGGGGCCTTCTGCCAGTTTAGAAGCGAGCTCGTATCCCCGCACTTTACTCGAATTGTCTGGCTCGGGAAACAGGGGATAAAGTCGCTCGGGATCAGCCTGATCTTCGTACTTGAGTGTAAACTCTGTGATCTCTTCGGCCGTGATAGAATCGGCCGCGCGTCGCCGATACATGGGCCCAGTGGGTTTTTTGGTGCCTTGCTCGTCCGTTTGCTCGTCCCTGAACTCCTGCGGGAACTTAAACGAGGATATGATCCGCGGCATGCAAATCTTCTCAACCAGCGTGGCCCTCGACCGACTGAGAGGCTCCACATTTAGCGCAAAGTTTTTCGCGGGTTCGCTACTTAGTACTTCAGATTCTCTGTGGCTTTTCTGTATCGTTTCCAAAGCGCTCTCACTGAACATGTTGGCAGCGGATCTATTCACTTGGCGACGCGTTGTGTCTGTAATATTTGGTGCCTCGTCATTTGGCTTAATACTACTCGCCTTTGTTGCTGCCTCCTTTGCAATGATCTGGCTTATCAACTTCCGGTTACGCTTCCTTTTGCTCTTCCTGTCCAGATCCTCGAACAGGAGATCATCTTCAATCGTCGGTATCTCGATTTCCTCATCGATAAATTGGCAAACGAAAGGATCAGCCCACAGGCACAAGTGCTTCGGCACCGTCATGGTGATAAAGTAAAATGGCAGCTCATCCGGTCCCAAGTGCAGGTTGAGCTGGGAGTCGGTCGCTTCTAGATCGAAGTTTGGATGATTCGACCCCCGGTCGACATTGGAGGAGGAGTCCCTGCTCCGTTCGAGTTGGTCCAGAACCACTTGCAATACGCGACCATCCTCGTGAAGCGTCAGATTAAGCTTCTCGAAGACGGTGTGATGCGGTTTACGCACAAAGACTAGCGATAAAACTCCACCCACAATCATGTAGCGCCGCAGATTGACCTAGTAGTAGCAGAGAATGTAAATTGATAACTGAATGCGTAATGGCTGGAAACCGCGTCGGTCTCGATACCGTCACCTCATATTCCATCAGATTGATATTGTCGGGGTGAAAGTTCTCATTGAAGAAATCGGTGCATTCTTCCCTATTCATTTTGAGGAACAACGGATAGGGATTGGGTAACTGGCCCTCGGGTAGAGCCAGCGGCATCTTTGGAGCTTTTGGCACTGGGGGTCCCTTCAAATTTTCCGCTTGTTTCTTCTGCTTCGCCGCCACCGCGGCTTCAATAACGCTAAGTAGAGATATATTTTAAAATTTTATTGTAATACTGCTTGGAAAATTATACTCACGCCATGGTTGCATTGTAGGCCTCCATCTGCGACTCCAGCTTCATTTTCAATTGAGCCTGTATTTCCATCTGGGCTGACCACTCGCTCACCAGGCTGTCCTCGATTTCAAGGATGCCACAAGTGGGATTGGTATCGGTATCGAAACTCAGTCTATAGCTCTTTGCCAGTTTAGAGAAGGGATCAAAAAAGTACTGCACACATCGCAGTGTTAGATTGTCGCTGAGCACGCTAAGGGGCAGCTGAAGGGAGGCTTCAACGCATTTTAGATCGGAGTACATCAAAGGCAATCTAAGGAGGAATGGACAAATTTGTAGACAAAGTTGAAAGAGATACCCCAACCTACCGCAGATACTGAAAGCGAATGGGAACATCCTGTAGGCCCCATATCTGGAAGTTAAAGTTGCTGGACTTGTAGCAATAGTACGACAAGTTACTGCCTTCATTTCTGCAGTGGAAGATTCAAGGAGCTAGCTTAAGATCCTTTAGGTCTAACTAAGGAAATCTTACGTCATATAGGCTTCAGGAGAGCAGATGACACGGTAGGCAAGCTTGTCGAAGAACGCCTCAATTTCCTTGTACAATTCCCCTGGTATCTAAAAGTACAAATATTACCTGTGATTATTTGCAATAACTCGACATTTATGTACAAAGCCACCTTTGACAGCTCAGTGGCTCGCAGGGCTGGCATGCCAAGGAGCTCTGTCTCGCTCCGCAGGACTCGTTCCACACGCTTGTGAGTATACAGGAGCCCCTTGACAGTCTTCTCGTAGAACTTGCCGATATCGGGCCTAATAGTTGCCACCAGATGGCGGCGGGTCAAGTCCTGTTGATCGGGGTGATGCGACAGGATGCTTCGCTCGTTGACTGCCAGCACCCAGTTGATGTCATTGGTGGCCGCCATGTGCTCATCGTGCCGCAGCTTGAACATAAAGTCTCGAATCTCACTGGGAAAGTCGGGACGGGGCATGCCATCGCAGGCTAGGTAATCGCTCCACTTCTCCAACTCCAACTGATCCGCCCTCAGCTCCTTGTACTCCTTAATGGCAACTGCGAAGGGGACGTTCCTTTATCTAGTATCTAGTTGCTATAAGGTATAAGTGCCCTACGGTTGATGAATGCCACGCTGATGCGGACGTCCTGCAGGCGCTGCGTATATCTTTGTTCCTGACTCAAAATCTCTTCCTCTGTAAGGAAGTCCACGCCTTGTTCCCCATGCTTCGGCTTATGTTTAATCATTTAAAAAATTTTTTTTATTTATTTTTTTCTTTTTTTAAAGTGTATAGCGTGAATAGAGTGTATAGTTGTATAGTTTTGTTTTGTTTGTGTTTTTGGATTTGCTTTAAATAAATGACAGCAACGACAACATTTTGTATACTGTTCTCTTTTTTTATTACTTTATTAAGGGATAGAAATCTTTGCCAAGTTTATGGAGAAGTATTGGGACTGCTAAGCGAAGCTCAATGGACGAATCGCAGTCAAAAGCCTCTTGATGTTAATGAAGAGCATTGGTGTTTTACTGCACGTCTCCAGAGCAGTGGGATTCATCGAACCGATTGCCGAATTCAAGTCCATGTAGTTCTGGGGGATAAACAAAAACCACTAAGGACTCACTGGGTAATCCACAAGTTGGCTACTTACATTCACATTTCGCCAAGTTTCCTCGTACTGAAGGTTGACGTTGTTTACGTTGTCGGAACACATCTCAGAGACCTTGACAAAGGTGGTCTTCTCCGGCGTAATCCTCAACGTGACCTCGGTGAAATCTGAAGTGTCCTTGGCAACCTTCATGTCCATAATGATGTCCCGTCGGTCTGCCAATCGATTCCAGCTGGATCTATAGAATTTCATCGATTTGCAGTGAAGAGCCATCGTGTTGTAGGTGTGCATCTCAGTGGCCAAATGTTTGATGGAGTGATATCCATTTGTGATATAAAAACCGGCATCTTTCCCTGGGAAGATGTTTAGATTCTTATCCACGAGAATCTAAAAAGGAAAACAATGTGGGAAATAGGGTTAGCTAAGTCGAATTAATTTATAGGTTTGGGTTTACCTGGCGCAGCTGACGAAAGTCGGAAACGGGCTCTTTAATCTCAAGATATTTTACTGGATGAGCGACATATCCCTTGGTCAGGTCGGTTACATAGCCACGCACGCCCTGGGATGTGATGAAGAGAAACATGCTCACGTGGTGGGTGTTCAGGCTGAAAGTTACCTCATCTGGACTGCTCAAAATGTAAACTCTGGATTAGCACTGACCAGGACCTATCATAGGTTCAAGAACTCACTTGTCCTCGTTCGTCTGGAGACACCATTCGCCGAAGGGGAAGTGCTCGTAACGTTTGAAGGCCATCCCGAACATGCCCAGGCGGTCCGTTCTGAAAGTGAGTGTGTTGGTTTCGGGATCGAACCTCTCATCGTAGATATACATGGTTGTCCAGTGGGTCACGGCAATCACGGGTGCTTTTGGGGGAGGAGAAGCAGGCGCGGAAGGCACCTTTTTAACCATTCGATGCGATCGGCGTTCGTGTGTATTTTTTGAAGAAGCCGCCCTACTATCGATCGACTTCTTGCTATTGATAGATACGTTTTCCTGCCAGCTAGTTCTTTCGCTTGTACGACCAGAGCGATCAGGTCCATTATTCTTTTTGAATAAGGACCTAGCTTCTGATACTCTATCCTGGCGACTATTTCTACCCATTGCACCATCAGGGTCGTCCAGTTTCTTAGCCTTTCTGAAAGCCTTAATTACCGAGGTCCTTTTGCTAGTGGTCGATACAGCATCCTGCCAGTTACTGAATTCCCTGGTACTTTCAGTGCGATCCAGCTTCTTATCCTTTTTAGATGATGGCTCGACCTGCTGAAGAATATTCAACGGCCTCTCCTCATATTGCCGCTGGATAGTGCTGAAGGCGCCAATCACATCACTCGCCGTATTTTTGTTGCAAGATTCGTCATGGGGGATTTGTGCCGGCAAAGCATTTGGAAACTTGGGAAACATCCTTTCCGGTTGATTTTGCACACTATAGTCGAAGTTGTCCTTTGGCAGAGCATCTTCCTTAACAAAGGTAGTATCGGAACGCTTGAGCAAGTGAGTCCGCTTTAGTTTGGGAGTTAACTCGTCATCTTCTTTCTCGTTCAAGTCCAGGGGGAACTTGAAAGATGAGATAATACGGGGCAGGCACTGTGCAGCCATGCTCCTGGCCTCATCCTTGTCCAAGATTTTATCCAGTGAAAAGTCAATTTGGTCTCCGGTCTGCTCCTCATACCTCACACCTGGTAGCCAGTTCGATTTGATTGACGAATTTCGATATACGGCCGATATATTCTCGCTCGATGGATCCTTTGACCCCCCATGGCTGACGTATGCGCTGGGCTTCAGAGCTGGGTTGACCATCCTTAAGACCCTCTGTTGCTCGGTAAGGAAGTGACACACGCGCGGCTTGCCCCACCTGCACAGATCAGGCGGCAGCTTGACGGTGACATTGAAGTACGGCAGCTCGTTTTCATCCAGTACAAGTGATTCGTTTAGCGATTTGGACGACCTGACCGAACCGGAGAATAGATGCTTCTCCACTACCACATCGGGAATAATGCGCAGCACACGTCGATCATGGTGCAGGACTATGTTAAATTTCTGGAACTGCGTCTGACTCGGTACCTCGACGAACACCAACGAATAGATTCCACCGACAATGATGTGCTCCCTGAGGTTTATCTGCAAGATAATTCGTAAATGCTCCTTACTACAGTAATTCTTGACCTAGCACTTGACCCACCTCGTTAGGCAGAATGTCCAAGAGCTTTGGATGGAAGTTATTGTCCATATATTCCTCGTAATACACCTTCTCGCGACTGATGAAATCGTCGTAGACATCGGGCACCAGGCCAGGCGGAACGGCTCGCACTTCCTTGGGCGTCTTTGGAATGACAATCTTTTCCTTCTGGTCCTTGTCGCTCTTGGCGTTCTTGGCAGCCCTTTCGGTACGTTCGGCAATCAGCATCATCAGGTCCTCGTATTCCTGGCGCTTGTGCTGCATCGACAACAGGACCTCCTCTTGAATGGTCTGCAGTATCTGCCACTCGGTGATCACCGACTTCTCCATATCGGCGATGCCAGCAGAGGACACACTGTTGTGGTCGATCGCCGCGTGCTCGTAGCTCTTGGCATCCTGCGAGTGGTGATCGAAGCTGGTGTGAACACACCGAAGGGTTAGGCGATCCGTAAGGATACTCAGAGGCATCTGAACCCGGACACCAGTGACTGGAAGCTCGGCAATCATTGCTGGAAATCTGCGGCCAATTAGAAGATACACATCTGTATTTGCGAAAATAGCTTACTCCATTTGCTCGAAGATTATGGGAACATTTAGGAGACCCCAGAGATCCATGCGCCATCGATCGGCCGAATGACTCCACATGCCCACTATTCCATTGACGGACCTGAACATATAATTTTTTTTCAGTTTTATAAAAATTTACTTAATTGATTGCCTTACTTCATGGTCATCTTTTGCATGGCCAATACCCGATAGGTCAGCCGATCAAATAACATTTCGATCTCCCGTTGGACTTCGCCATAGACCTGTGAATAGATTCGTGATTAGAATAATTCTTGATTCCTTGTTGCACTCACACTATGGATTTCAGACTGTGTTCTCGGATCTATTCTCTCAATTCCCACCTGGTTGTCCTTCAGGACATCCAGTTGCCGTAGTACTTCCAGGCAATTCCGCAAGCTCACCTCGAAATAAGGCCCTGGACTACTGCACTTAGTCTTCCCCACAGTCTTTCGCGTTAGGTCCTGCTGGAAAATGTTTTGGGTCAGCACACTGCGCTCATCCACTGACAGCGTCCCGTCCGTGGTGTTTGCAGTCTCAATGTCCTCGTAGTACCGAAGTTTAGACAGAAAAGTTCGGATATCGCTAGGTGACTTGGGGTCTGGCAGGCCACTACACGTTATATACTGCTCCCAGCTCTCCCTCTCCGCCCGCTCTCCCTCCATCTCCTTGAAATGTGCCAGGAAATCTGTATAATTTGATGTGATTATTAGACTGAACTTTCCGGGATTTATTCACTTCTTACTTTTGAAATTGGCACATGTGGCTATAACATCCTCCAAGCGGGTTAAATAATTTCTTTGCCTCTCCTCTTGCTCGGCTTCAGTTAGCATATTACGTGCGGGTACGGGCAATTCACGTTTGTTCATCTTTGCCATTTCGAAAATTTCCTGTGTGTAATTATCCTTGTAAAAGTAAGTGAATTAATTAAGCATTTAAATTATTTTTATGTTTAATGTTTTTTTTTCTTTTTTATGTATATCTTTAGGTATTTATTTGTTTTGTGTGTGGGTGTTGGTATATCTTGTTTGTTTTATAGGTTTATGTATGACGCCCAAGACAAGGATTGCCTTTCTATAAATGTATATAACTTCAAAAACCTTCCATTAAAGCAACTATAATACATTTTTTCAATTTTCTTTTTATTTTTATTTTACGAGAGAATACCAAGTATACAGTAAAAAGTATATTATTCAGATATATATTCACGTTTCCTATGCAAAGCTCAATGGCCTCAACTCCTTCAGCATTCGAGTGACGTAATGAAAGAGAATCGAATCCCTATTGCGCACTTCAGTGGCATTAAATACCATGGATGTGACGGCTTGATGCAGATCCGTAAAGTTCTGGAAGTTAATAAACTCTATATACGATCTGCTTCAATCGCTTGACAAACCCCACGCTAACTCACGCTTATATTACGCCAAGTTTCCACATAGGAAAGCAGGATCGCGTTCACGTCATCCGAACATTTCTCAGAAACCTGCACAAAGGTCGTCTGCTCGGGGGTAATGCGAAGGGTGACCTCCGAGTATTCGGAAGTGTCCTTGGCAATCTTCATGTTCATGATGATGTCCCGACGCACGGCCAATCGATTCCAGCTGGACCGATAGAACTTCATGAGCTTGCAGTGGAGACCCATGATGTTATAGGTGTGCTGCTCGGTGGCCACGTGCTTCATCGAGAAGTATCCGTTTTCTATATAAAAACTGGCATCGTTCTCGGCGAATATGTTAATGTTCTTGTTTATGAATACCTTATTAATGACAGGAAATAAGAAAAGTAAGATATACTTTTAAGTGACTTACCTGACGCAATTGGCTAAAGTCGGAGATGGGCTCCTGAATCTCCAGATATTTTACCGGCTTGGCAGTATATGCCTTGGAAAGATCGGTCACATAGCCACGCACTCCCTGGGTTGTGATGTAGAAAAAGATGCGAACGTGGAAGGTGTCCAGGGTGAGAATGATCTCATCGGGACTAAGGGTGAGAGAGGATAATATATGACCATGAAAATGAGGGTAAGGAAATATGAATCTCGCATCGGCTAAGAACTTACTTCTCCTCATTTGGCTGCATGGTCCATTCGCGGAAGGGAAAGTGCTCGTAGCGCTTGAAGGCCAATCCAAAGATACCCAAACGATCCGTCTTAAAGGTGATCCTTTGGGTGGCTTGGTCAAACGAGGCACCCACGATGTACCTCGTGGTCCAGTGGGTCACATCCTGCATATGCACCGAATTTCTTTCCTCAACGCTCTCCGTTTGGGACTTTATGGTCAGGCGGGTCTTCGGTTCGGTAGTTTTTTGCGTCTTACTTGTCTGCGGCTTCTCTGCTGGTGCCTCCTCGGCCAGCACCACTTCTGCCGGCCGAATGGGTGCTTTGCCACCTTTCTTCTTCTCCACAAATTCCTGCTGATTCCACAATTGTTGGTACCTGCCCACATACTGGGCCTTTATGTTGTCCAGCTTCGTTAATAGCCCAAAGGCAGTATGGTCGAATAGGGCTCCCGGCTCCTCGGCTTCGTTTCCGATGGGATCTACATGGGGAAAGACGGGGAATAGGCGCTCCGGGTCGTTCTGGTCCTCGAAGGCAAGCTCTCGGGTCACCTCTTCCTGGGGTTTCGTTTCCTCCGGATCTACTCTTTTAACCAATCTACAACGGGCACTCTTGGGTGCCTCCACCTCCGTTGTCTCATCGGTAATATCGCGGGGCAGCTTAAAGGACGAGATAATCCTGGGAATGCAGAGCCTCTCCAGTTTTCTGGTCTCTACGAGATCCAACGGCTTCTGCAACTGGAAATCGTCAAACGGAAACGCGTTTACCTCCGGTTCCTTATTATTCCTGAAATTTCGAAGCTGAGATCGAACGGAGGGCCGAAAGATGTTCGAGATGCCAGACGAGCCCCGGATGCTCAATTGCTTGGGGGATTGAGTCACAATCGAATTAGCTCTCAACTGGGTGGTGAAGTCGCTAGGGAATAAATTATCACTCCCAACCGGCTCCTGCTCGCTCAGAAACTGACACACCTGCGGCTGACTCCACTTGCACAGATCGGCGGGCAGCTGCAGCGAAACGATGAAATACGGCAGATTCTCGTCCTCCAGCTTCATGTTGGAGGCGCGATAGTCTTCCACGGACTTTCGGGAGACACTCGATCGGCGTCTGTCATTCACATCCGCCTTTACGTCGGGCATCGTGTAAAGAACACGGCCATCCTCGTGCAGGACGATGTTGAACTTCTCGAACTGGGTTTGCTCGGGCCTACGGATGACCAAAATCGAATAGATGCCACCGAGCATAATGCACTCACGGAGATTAATCTGAAGGGAAAGGAAAAGAAATGTATATACAAATTTAAACCCACGGATTTACCCACCTCGTATTCACGCATGTCCAGGTGCCTTGGATGAAAGATCTCGTCCAGGTATCCCGCGTACTCTTCGTCCTCTAATTTGAGAAAATCGTTATAGATGTCCGGAACCATACCCGGCGGTACCGGCTGCGCCTTTTTGGGAGTTTTCGGTATTACGATATTGGATTTCTCGCCATTACTTTGCTTGGCGGCCCTGGCTGCTTGTTCAGTCCTTTCTGCGATTAGCCGCATCATTTCCTCGTACTCCTGATACCTAGTCTCCATGTTATTCAATGTCTCGAGCTTGAGTTCCTCCTGCATCACCCACTCATTCTGGACCGATTGCAGTACATCCACAATTCCGGCATTGGGAAAGTTTTCCGATTGCCTGATCGCCGGCTCGAAACTTTTCGCATTACACGAGAAATTGTCGAAGGCAGTGTGCACACTGCGAATGGTGATACAATCCGAGAGCACAGAGAGTGGTATCTGAACATCCACGGCCGTGGCCTTCATTTCGGCAAACATCACCGGCACGCTAAGGATCAGACATTGATTACCCATTCAAATAGATTATACAATGTCCTGCGGTAGGCTTACTCCAAGTGTTCGAAACGAATGGGCACGTTCCGCAGACCCCACAAATCCATTTCCCAGGGATAACCCTTGAAGCTCCACTTGGCCGTCTTACCATCCACAGTGCTGTAAGGGAAGATTTATATACATGTAGTTTTACAATGTAAAAACATATATCTCACCCGAAAAACCGACAAAAATATACTCACTCCATATACGAATCTTGCATTTGTAACACCCGATACGTGAGACGATTAAGGATCTGTTCAATTTCCACCTGGACCTCGGTATAAGCCTGTAACAGAGACCTATATTATTTAACTAGTCTAGATTCCATCGAACAGGCAACAACCCACATCCATAATGGCGAGCTGATGCTTCTTGGACATTTGATCCAACTCCGCGTCATTGTTCAGCAAGCTATCAATTTGCTTCAAGGTGTCCAGACACATCCTCACATTCGTGTCGTAATATTCCCCGGGATTATCTTTGGTGAGCTCAACGACGGGTCGCGTCTTGTCCACCCGGAAAATATTCTGGTTCAAGACCGAACGATCGTCCACCGACAGGGTCCAGTCCAAGGCACACTTGGACTCGATTTCGTCAAAGTGCCGCATCTTGGCAATGAATGTTCGCACCTCGACGGGTCGGTTGGGATGAGGCAGTCCATCGCAGCGCAGGTAGTGCTCCCACTCCTCGGACTTGGCACGGGCGACTTCCTGATCATAGAAGTCTCTGTCGGTATCTAAATCCGGGGTTTTATATATTTAATAATAAATTGATTTTTTAATATGTTGACAGCAGACGACGCTTACTCTTTACCAAATCCGCACTGACAAAGATATCGGCCAGGCGGGCCAAGTACTTGGCCTCGCGATCCTTATCCTCGCTTTCGAGGATCATGCTGGTTTTGACAGTTAGATCCACTTTGGGTGTAACGTCCTCAACTTTATTCTTTTTCACCATGATGAAAACTCTTGTGTTTGGTATTTATTTTTGTTTTTTTGTATATTCTCTGTTTGAAATTCCCTCTTTTACTGACTGATCACAGCTGCCAACTAGACAAAATGTGCTTGTCCAAGGGTTCAAGTTTCATATAAAATAATATTAAATCAGTTACTAAAGCCTTAACATTAATTCACATCTGGCGCTAAAAATAAGAAAGCTATTTTCAATATTTTCTTCACTGGCTGACATCCAGAAAATGGAAAAACCATAATCTAATGCCAAACTTTGGCCACAACTCAGCCAACTAGGTGGGAGTGGGAGTGTCCAGGCCAGGAGCCACACACCCACACCCACACCCACAGCCTTGCCACACAAATCCCGGAGATTTATCTTGGCCTTTTGCCTGCATTCGTGCCAACAAAATAGTACTCGTACTCTTCCATATCAACCTGAGAGGAGAAAGTGTAGATGCCAGGCCGGGGATAAGCCCCCAGTCAAGGCGATTCGAAGTCTGAAAAGCAGAAAGGCGAAAGACCAAAGACAATAGCTCGTTTCCAATAAATTGATTAAATTTTATGTAGCATTGTCTCTGTGTGTGTGCATTTCAGGCTCCATTTACATACGAAGAGCATGTTACGTGGCCATGTCTGATCGATTACATTGATGAATGAATTTCAACAAGCCATCGCATTATTGGACCTCAACGAGTAGGACAAAGACCAAGTCCCCGCACTCCAGCCGACAAGCTCCTGCGGACTGCGGGACTCCTACACAGACCAGCTCTTGTCAAAGGCAGCATTCCAGGCTTCAGAGAGTGCACAGAGGTAAAATAAGGTGAGATTCAGATATAAATGTACATAATAATAATTGTATTACTTCAGAATTAAGACTTATATGAGTGCTTCAAATTGTTAACAAGAAAATAAAGAAGGCAGAAGTTGACAGAATACTTCAAATATCATGTAGCTTAATTTATACTTAAGTATATAGTGTACAAATAAATAAATATATATCCGGAACATATGGCTTAGGTTTTCTTAAGCACAAAGTTACCACTTCTTTTATATCGCTTTTATTTTTCAAACATTTTTTTCGTTTCAGTTTTAAATAATATTTTCCGTGTAGATCTGTCCGCGTGGCTCTGGCGAAATTTATTTGTTGCAAGTTGTCTTTTAAATAAATTCGTTGTCAAACGCTGATCCCCGTCGTGGCCACATTACATTCATCAGTTGTTGGCCAGGCCAGCCATTTGGCCAGTAATAAGTCAAATGGCTGCAAGCTCCTGGCTCCAAGCTTCGGATTCAATTTAATGAACATGACTTGACTTGGCCAAATTGTTTTACATTTCATCGGAATGGCCGTTGGAGGAGCATTAGGAGCCAATAGTTTTGACACCTTTACCCTTAAGTAGAGCCCCCGAACCCCATCAATATCAATCGATCCGATCCGATCTGATTCAATGCCGGCCCGTAACGAGCCGAGGAGGTTGGGAAAATGACGAGCAAATCGCTCGACTGCCATGCAATCATTCAATTATAATTTGCAAGCAATGAACAAGAAGCGCGAACCGAGATCCCGTCCACTGTCCATGTTCGTCCAATCCTCGCAAATAATAACGATTTCCTAGCCGGCAATTGGATGACTTGCCGCCACGTAGCTGGATGGATGGATTGTTGCAACTAGCAACTAGCAACTTGCAACTAGCGGGCTAACGAGTTCAGCCAGCAATTTCGTCCCCAATCGAATCCAGTCCGCGGCGATCCGAAATTGCCACAACGCGCACAACTAAATCGAAATGGAAGAGCCAGTCAGCTTCAGTCCAGCATTCAGCATCCAGCATCCAGCATCCAGCTCCGGGCAAAAATAATTGACATCTGTATAAGTCAGCTATTTGAGCTGCAGCTCCAATGCAGTCCGCTGCAGTGGATAACAAGTGGCCGAGTTGTCTGGTCCGCGAGTTTGTCGTTGTCCCTCTGTCTGACTGTCTGCCTGTCTGTCTATTTTTCACCTGCACACCGATTGCATTTCAGCTCTGATAAATTACGCCGAAAGTATAGCAGATTTATACGGAGAGAAATGCAGACAGATATTGGATTTATAATAATAGTTTACATATAATAAATATAGTTTTTAAGTTTCTCAACGAAGCTCAAGCACCAGTTAAGCCAACAATGATTGAAAAATTAAGTACAAATTAATGGTACCTCATTGTCTGAAGACTTTAAGCCTTTTACCACTCAATAAAAAGATGAAGAATTGATAATTAATTTAACATGTTCATATTTTATTAAAGATTTATCTTTTCTTAGGCCACATACAAGACTTTTCGAATATAAATTAATGTTGATTATTAGTTTAGAATACGTATTTTTTAAAAGACGTATTATTCGTCTATAATTCTGGTTAGCTGTAAATAAATAAACAATTAAATATTATATTATTTGGAACGTTTAATTTCAATGTAGCTATACAAACAAAAAATACAATTATACTTAATAAATAAATTGAAAAAATAGATTTTTTATTATTTGAAAGTCGTCAAACATTTATTTGTTTATTACCATTACCATAATACAATATATATGGCAAATATCTGGTTTGTCAAAAAAGAAAATCTGAGTTATTTAATTAAAAGAAAACTAAATGAAAATAACCCAAATCATATTATATTTTTTAAATATTAAATAATTTTAAAAGTCATCATTAAAAAATTTACTGTTCATATATTTTATATATATCATTTTAAAATGTATTAGAAAGTTAACAAAAAACGTTGGCTAAAATATCATAAATATTTATTTCTAAAGGAGTCCCGCTTAAAATCAATTCAACCTCAATTGATGGCCAAATTTGGTGATACTTTTTCTGTGCACAGCTATTTTTGGGGGAGGCGCTACGGGAAAGTGACAGCTAATGATTCTCGTCGACGCTTTATTGGCGGCCAGTGGGAATTTTTGAATACTCAATGGACTCTGTGGACTCACTGAACCAGTGGACTCACTGATCCAATGGACTTTCTGTGGTTTCAGTGGACAGACCTTATCTAAAAAAGGCGGCGCTTTCTAATCGGTGGCCGGCAACATGTTGGCATGTAAATGTTGACAGCAACATGTTTACCGTTCGCCTCTGTTTAAGTTGGTAAAACTCAGTCCCCATATATCCATATCCTTCCCCTTGGCTATACATTTCCCCTTCCACAAAATCGCGTTTTAACAATGTGGAAACTTTTGGCATTTACATGAGAATTGTAAGCGCAAACATTTTGGTTTTTTGTTTGGCATCTCTCTGCCTTCCTGCTCACAATATGAGCATAGAATTTGTCCGGCAAAAAACTAAGATGCATTCGTTGCCGTAGCTGCTGCCGTTGCTGTTGCAGCTGCCATTGTTGTCGGTCTTGATGGTTGAGCAACAAATTGAGTCTAATTAATTTTCAGCAAACTGCAAAGACCGAATGCATTGTCTCCCCTCCAATACCCTACACAAGTTGGGGCTAATTAACACTGTCAATAGAAACAGAAATGGGAACGAATTCTCTAACTTTGGGCATTAATGTAATAGTATCTTATAAATTTAGGAAATTGTATAAAGAGAATAATCATAAAAAAATAATTCAATAGATTTTAAGAGAAAAAAGAAATTGAATATACGAATTATATACGAATATAAAATATATA
Organism: Drosophila seguyi; assembly: GCA_008042675.1. NCBI lineage: Eukaryota > Metazoa > Arthropoda > Insecta > Diptera > Drosophilidae > Drosophila > Drosophila seguyi. Next base: position 101,150 of record VNJU01010038.1, on the reverse strand, counting down.
AAGGTTATATGCAGCTATGTGTAAAAATAAAGTAATTCTTTCGTGGAATGGATAGATGAAGGGACATAACAAAATTATAGTATAATTCTTAATCTAAAAAGCTTTTACAGATTGTAGAGTCCTTAAACTATACTCACATAAATCTATTTAACTTATATATTATTTTAAAGAAGAGCATTAACCCTTCGCCAGGCCACTAATTTCGACCAGCTCCCTGGGTCCGTCATCTTAACGGTAGATGAATGTTCAAACAATGCACTGCCATCATGTAAAAGGCAGCCACAGCAGCATCAGCAGCAGATGAAAATAAATACTTGAATTCTCTCAAAATCTATGCAAAGCGGCATCAAAAGCCCCAAACGAGCGTTCAGTTAATGCTTTAGATATGCAAATCAAAGAATTCCCTGACCAAAGCAGCCCGGCTTCCAGTTGATTGGTTAAGCTGGGGCCTCTGCCTCTGCTTAATTGTTGCATCTCGAGTTGGGCTCTTTTTTTTGGAAAGAAAAATGTAATTTCCATAAAATGTGAGCTACCGTCAAAGGAAAGTGAGCGTGGAAAGTGGAAATCCGTTTATGATCATTTTATAAATTCTTTGTTTTGTAGGTCTCTGTGTCAGCTGAGGTCGCTATCGGTGGGAACTCTCCGACTCCGAAGCGAATGAAGCCCAAGCGGAGTGAAACAGTTGCCAACGCGCCAAATTGACTTCTCGTGTCGAGAGCGCCGCATGCCACACCCAAAGCCTGTGCGGACTGTGCCACGGAGTGGCTATCGGACTGACAGCCGGCAATACCCGCCAGTTCCCAGTTTCCCAGCTCGCAATCCCCCGGCCGGATAGCAGGCAAAGACCTCCTCGCCTCGATGATACGCCAATGGCTGATGGCCAACGCCGGTGGCGAAAACTCAGGACTCGCCATGGCTTATCACTCGACAGGCGACGCTGACAGGCGGCAATTTGCATGGCGACCATGGGGATCACAGAACTCATTACGAATGCGACAATCGCCAGTTGCCGGTTGGTTGCTGGTTTGCAAGTTGCCGCGTTTCCAGGCTGCCACACTTTTAAAAATGATGCCTTAATTATTTCATCAGTGAGGCCAATAATAGATGTGTTCTCACAACCTTTGATATATTGACTTTACAGTTCCTTAAACAATATATATTATTCCCTAACTATAATATGTAGGCTGTTTCAAAGCCTTGTTATCATCAAAATAATAAAATAAAAGCTAATACCTAGCAACAATAATAAAACCCAAAACTAAATAAACAACTTTAAGCGGTGATTTTTTGTTTCAAGTGCAGCCTTTTGGCATTGGCAACAAGTTGCCATCGGCAGTTCCTTTTTCGCAGTTGCTGTTGCAGTTGCAGTCGGACTATCTGCCACAGTCTAATTGGCAAACTTATGGCACTCTCGCCCGCTCCCGATACCGCTTCGATTGGCGATTGGCGGGGCGTATGAGTAATGTCAGGTCATCATTGTAGCGGCAAAGACTCGGCCGCTGCAGCTGCATTCCTAAATGAAATGCAAATGCAAATTTTAAGTGCCCCGTGCAGCTGGGGAAGTGCAGTCGAAACTCGAAATCGAAACTGGAACTCCGGCCTGGAACTGGATCTGGGACTGGACTGGGCGTGGATGTGGATATTGATGTGGATGTGAGAGGCGGGCGACTAGGTGGCGAGGTGGTATCACCATGACGTGGCCGGATTGGCTTAAAATAAATGTTATTATTTCGATAAGTTGGCGTGTTTTTGCGGCTGTGCCCACATTTAATTATGCCGCAAACCGGACAGGCGAAAACCAAAATCAATATCGCTTCGTGCCGACTTTATAATGAACAATTGTCGGGGCACACAATTTTAGCACATTGTAAATAAGCAATTGAATTGGCGCTGGAGTGGCGCAGCGCTGTTGGCCCAAAGTGAGCGGCTGCTGATATCTGGGCTCTGATCCCAAAAAGCCGGGCTCCCATTCGGACTGCATTTCGCAGCCCGTTCGCTTTAATCAAATTCACATTAACAACGCCGCACAGGCAACTGCAACTGCAACTGCAACAACTGCAAACTGCAACAACTGCACACAGCACAGGCGGCAACAACGGCGACTTTGGTGCAGCTGCAGCTAAGAAGGCAAGTCACAACTGCATTTTGTTTGGGCCACGCTAATAACTCGACACTCAAGCCGGGTATTATAGACCGAGTGCTGTCGTTGGGAGGTCAATAAAAGTTATGAAATCGGTTATTTGGGTCAGTGCTTGTACCATTTTTTTTTTTTGCAGTCTATCGACATGGAATGTTAACTGGAATCATTGATTTCATTCGTTTTTTATTGGTACACAAATTAAGTTTTCATGGATTTATTATGCTACTTTTTGGTAGTAAAACCAAATAGTATTACAGTGCGTTATATTGATTTACAGCTTATATATTAATAAACCTAAAGAAAAGGATTGTGCATCAAAAGGGAAAGGCTGAGATATACCGGTCAATGTTATATCGAAAATATAGTTAAATAATTGTAATAAAAAAACTAAAAAATTCATAATTGCTACCTAATTAAATGATCATTCAATTTATCAAAATATCATCCTTATTTCATGCAAATGACATTGAGTTAACAGAACAAAAAGAAGAGTAGAATGCCTAATAATATCATTAGTTTCACCAATATCTACGTACATATAGCTGCACCTGAAGACTAATTTATTTAATTTATTAACCGGCATATGATACATTTTTCTCTTGAAAACTATAAAGTGAAATTTACATATATATTTATACTTAAAAAATATATAATTTAGATAAAAACTTAAATTACATTTTATTGATTAAAAGTACCAAACAAGTTTCAAACTTGATCTTCAGATCCCACGGTACCGCCTCGTTCGATCGAAGCTTTCCCTGTCCCTGTTTAGTTATGGATTTTTATATTTTTTTGTCTCGGTACACGCCCCCAAAAAAAAACAAAACAAAAAACACCGATGACAACAATAGCAGTGCAGCCGCTTGTTTGGACAAGTTACCAAAAATAGACCACAGCCGCTGCAGTCGAGCGCTGCAAAGGCTAAGTCAGCTCAAATTGGTTTGGCGGCTAAGACGGAAAGCCAAGTCTAGAAGACAAAAATGTTATGAGAGGGAAACTGCCGATAATTGCAGTGGTTTTATGGCCGAGAGTAATTCATATATAGAAAATAGCTGCAGTGCAATTCGCATTGGACATTTACGGAGGCTACGGCTATGGCGATGTCGAAAACCGGACCAAAGACTGATAACTGAAATCGGAGTCGAGAGAAGGAGTCGGGAGACGGGAGCCGGAATAATTTGCATGCCCAAGGTTGACGCCTCTAATTGCAGCCACGGGTCGGTGCATTCGGTGCATGAAATTGCGGGTTTATGCGTTTCCGGATCTGACAGTTATTACCGCGATACGCCCCGTAATGAACTCGTCTAGGTTTCCACCAATGGACAGATATTGATAAGCCAGCCAGCCGGGTTGGTATCCCCAGCCCCCAACCCCAACCCCAATCCCATTCCCAATCCCGGCTGCATGTGGCAGTGCAATTTATGGGATCAACAGACCCGTTAGTGCCAAATTACAAATGGGTCCATGGCAGCCAAGTGCAAAACAGACGTGGCAATAACCAACAAGACATTAACCCGGCGCGGCAAGCTGCGGCGCATGCCTCGATACCTCGGTGGCGATACCCTTCGCCCCGATACCTTGGTTACCCAGATTCCTCGATGCCCAGCTGCACTGCGTTCTGGCCGCATATGCTCCATCGCCCAATAATTGCCAGCTTCAGCGCAGGATCCCCCTTTGTACACTGGGAACAATTTAAGGTAATTAGCTGTACTTAATTTGGGGTACAAATTTATTAAATAATTTTGTAGGAATATATTTAGATTTTACAATTGACATTAAATACTATCATTGCTTAATATTATAATTTTTGTTAAAATTAATCTGAGTGGCAAACGAAAAAGATCATGTAAACTACCTTTTTATAATTGTCTTTTGGCAAAATCGGTCCTTATATGATCTGATTATAGTCTCAAGTCGACTGGACATTGATGTGTAGCAAAAACGCTTATAAACAAATGTAAATTAAATTATAAACAAAAAGAAACCATTAAATACTTTGTAATAAATTATTAACCTCACCAAAAGTACATCCTCAACTTTAAAAATTAACTAAAAACATCATATTTTCCAGTGGCCTTGCACATGGACTTGTTGGAGAAAACGGAGGGAGGCTGGCATCGAAGCCAGCGGCGATTCGGCCAGATACGAGTGCAGTTGCAGTTGCAAGTCGCAGAGCGGCGATCCAGCGGATTGCCAGAACGCCAGTGGAACAGAGCGCCGGAGCGACAGGATGACGGAGTAACCGTCGCTGGCCACAAAAGCATAAAACAATAAAGTTGGGCGCTGCGCAAAGAATAATCGCATAAATCATGCGGACTCGCGGCGGCGGCGTCTAAACTCCACTAACGGCAACGAGGCTAACTCCGAAACTCGGCAACTTGGAGCTTGGGACTTGGATGCCAAGGACCCTGCAACCCAGCAGCACAGTGGCTAAAAAAATAAAATTAAATTGCAAATATGGTTAGCATATCTCTAAGGTTATTATATACCGATCATAAAACTATTATGGCCCCAAATCAAATTCACAAATTATGTATGTTTTGGTTTTTCTTACTGGCAAGCTACTGTTTTGGAAATTTGTGGTTTACAATTTAATTACTGTCTTGAGGCCAAGATTGGTAAATAAGTTGAATAATAAAATAAAAAGCTTTTGAATTTGATTTCAGAAGGTAAATCTTTAAGAAGTGTTTCACAGATAAGCTATGAAAGTTCTTTATTTTTCGTATTTCGTATTAACGAAATGTATGTCAAAATGTATAATAAATACAAGTACAAAGTTATATATTAAAGAGTCCCTTCTTTAACTATTTTAATAAGCTTTCTTAACCCACTCTTAAACTTTTATTTATGTATATAATTTAATTAATTTAATTGATTTATTACAGCCAAAGTTAAGCTATTAAAAAGTCTCTCCTTCAACTAATTTATAAAGCATTTCTAACTCTTATTTTAAATCTTATGTAAGCACTTTATTTATTTATTTAAACAGATAAATTAAAGTAAAAGTTTAACTAAATTAATACCTTTCCAACTGATTTTTAAAGTTTTTTTAACCCGCTCTTAATTCTTTATTTATGTACTAATTTTCAAATAAGCCCAAACTGAATTCTTAGAAGAACATCTCTAATCCTCGTTGACACTCCGCCCTTTGTGCTCGTCTCGGTTGGCATGGACCCCACTGTGCCACAATGCGGCGGCAACACTTTTCTTGCCTTAAGCCAAATTTATAGCGATCTAAGTAGGTATAAAGCGCTCATTTTGTGGCAACAACTGCGATGGGGACGGCAACGGCCACAGCGACGGCGACGGCGACTTCGTTACGTTTTCAAGGAGTGGCCAACAGGAGTGCAGCCTTTGTTTTGGCCAGTTTCCCCCTGTGCCCGGCATTGTTTTTGCCTTTGTAATTTCTTTATCCCGTTGGCAGTTTACTGGCTCCGGCTCTCTTCTGCCAAGAACAATAGAAATGCATTGCACGAAAGCCGCCAGAAGAGCGGCAGAGCCAAGACAAAGCGAGAGAGAGCCCGAAAAACCTGCGGCTAACACTAAACCGTTGACATGCACTGGGGAGGAAATTGGGGGAAATGTTATTAAAATATTAGCATGTTTTTATTACCAGTATAATTGGTAATAATGTTTGATTTAATTTACTTAAATCTCGACTCTTATTTAGATCAGAACAGAAGAGAATGTTTGCTCAGGCATTAAGTTTAAATATTCTTTTCCCCTAAATTAGCACCTAAAATTCCTCAAAATTTTCTCAGTGCATTAGAAAGCGGGCGCGGTTGCATATGGAACCCACAAGAAGGGGATAATAAAAAGGGGGTCCTACCTCTGCTCACTCGTGCGCGATTTAAAGCGAACTTCTTGCAGGGACTTTCAGTTCGTTTGTCCGCTCGGCCTTTGTTGTGGTAAACAGTTGGCCAACAGTCGCTGGTATTAGAGGCAAAAGGGGGCACAGGAGCAGATGGGAAAGCATTGCTGGATAACTGGGACAAAGTTTGGGCCCCGCCAAAAAACAAAAAAAAATCAGGAGAGTCGCCATGTGCGGTCACTCAAGGCAAGCTGGCTCAGGTAAGGGGAGAATCATTAGGGTAACTTAGAAAAAGTCAAATAATTGAAATGAATTTTATGAAATTTTATGAAGTAGAAGAAAATAACTTTTTAGGACTCTTATTAAATGTTTAATATAGGAGAAGACTAATTTTCAATTTATTTAATTAATTTATAAACCAATAAACACATTTGTCTATGATTGTAAGGATTTCTAAATAATTTCATATACCAATTCTATGGTCAAAAGGCCAACATGAAATTCCTTTTTATTTGATTAACTCTTACCCAAATCAATGGACCGCCCCCGGCAGCTAGCCTAGACAAATGGGATTCTAATGCCTCCCAATGGGGGTCAATTCAAACAACTTGGAGGAGAAGAAAATCAGCCATTAATCACTTGATATGACAAAATGCAAGCCAAAGTTCCAGGCCTTCAATGATTCCAGCCGGGGACGAGGACGGGGACGGGGCCATGAGCCGGGACAGGGGTGTTAGACAGGTCAAACTGGTTTACTGCCGCTCCAGCGCCTGATCCTTCTCCTGGGCTCCGCCTGCTCCTGCGCCGGCTTCATTATTATGCGCGCATTGTGCGTGGAAAGGCAACAGGAACTGGACATGGAGTTGGGCATGGGCATGGGCATAGGAATTCGTATGGCCTGGCCCTGGCCAAAAGTTGAAGCGTGCTCCGATTCTCAATTGCAAGGCAGCATGGTGCATATGCCTCCAGGGACAATTCATGCAGTTGACAGGAGGCGAGCAGGGAATCGGGAGCGAGGATTCCAGGGATCCGGTGAAGGGATGTGGCACATGGTGAATCGTAAAAGGAACCCCGGCAAAACTGCAAACTGCAAGCTCGCAATTAAACAAAGCCCTTTTTGCGATGACCGCCAGACGCAACCCGGTGGCAACGTGTTGGCATTGCATGTTGCCATGTTGTGCACCAGACACACACAGAAACAGAAAGTGCATAAATATAAGATTTAATAGAGTTTAAAATATGCTACAAAATATCACATAAATGTGTTTATTTAAAGGTAGAATTTTTAATCGAAGAAAAAATTATAGCAAACACTGAAAGCATTACCATTAATAACATATATTATTTAAATTATTATAGTTCACTTATGAAAAATTTTAAGTAATTTCAAATAATTAAAAAATATATACAAATGTTTAATTTTAATCTAAAGCAAATGCAGTGTCTTTAAAATTTCAAATACTTTTATAAATTTGATACATGTATTTATTTATTAATTAGTTTTAAGCTAAAAGCTTACATAGGGCTAAGAGACATAGCAGGCTGAGGTCTTTGTCATATTTAATACAAAATACTTTTACTAAAATGTTCCTAACTGTGTACATTTCAAACCCCTTAAATCACCGATAAAAAAAAATAAATAAAAACCCTTGTAATATTCTAAGTATACCCATTTTCTTCGTGTGCATCTGCTACTCCACCTCAAAGGACTCTAAACGCATTTCCGCCAGCAACGCGACGCTTTGCATTTTATGCAAAACTGGCCTATCAGCTCGATCTGTGGCTCTGCGTGGATGGTCCGATGATGGGGTGGAGCTCGAGCTCGAGCTGGAGGTGGAACTGGCCACCATCCTTGGGCCACCATCCAAATGTGGGCCCGGCTCCAGTGCTTGTCATATTTAGTTGGCAGAACAAAGCGTTCGCCATAAAGGCTTGCAAATCGCCACCAAATCGCTGGGGAAAACGCTTTGCTTGCCAGCATGTTGAATTTTAAAGCGTTTTTAAACGCTAACAAAACGGAGCGAATCCGTTAAGGAATGAAAGCTGTAAAAGGGCAAAGGATTTGCATTTATGCGGCGCGGTCCATCAACATTGAATGAAAATGGTTAGAAAATGGTTGTTAAAAAGCGCTTAGCCAGTTTATAGAGTCTACAGAATATTCAGAATGTTTTCAATGAAATAGTTATTGTGAGAGATGCTTTAAAAATAAACTTTTCGTCTTTGTCTTTATATTGAATCCAGCTTTATAAACTATGTATGGAACTCAGTTGTTTACATAAAATCATTATCCAACAAAATAATTTAAAGGTAAAAATGATAAAAGTACAATAATAAATAAATACAATTTATTTCCTTACATAATCAGGACAGAATACATCCTTTTGATTTTTTCCTACTCCTCTTTGGTTTAATCAAATTAGTTGATTCGCAAATAATTCCGAAAATATTGCAAAGGACACAACTTCAGATGATGCTTTTCTTGGAAGGGACTCCGAAAATTGATCAACCAGTCCAAATCAACCTCACACTTTGTATCTGGTTGTGCACTGAAAAAATAAATTGTAGTTTTGTGATTCTATACATTATTGAACTAAAATCTTAATACTAGTCTAGAAATAAAATTTATCAGGATTTATAAGGACAAAAAAAACACGATGGATTTTAAATTTTACTTATTCCTCAGAAAAATGTTATTAATACAACATATTTTAAAAATTAAATCCCAAATAAAGAAAAACACCCTTGTTTTGTTTTATCAGTGCATGGGGGTAAACAAGCTGGGTCCCCTAAAATGGTTGCCCCAATTTGGGTAAAAAACTTCAGATGAACTGAGGCGTGCGAAAAATTCACTGGCCGTGTCCACAATGCAAATGAGGTCCTTTCAGCGATATCATGAGGCCTGGACACATCCCCCTGATGGGTCCCGGCTTCATCGCCCCATCTTGGGGTCGTTTGCTGGTGACAATTTAACACACAAATTCAGTGAAGCGTCAAGTCGGGCAGGCATAAATTTACAACATTCACCGCTGGCAGCCGTCAGTCAGTCAGCGAATTTCCCCCTACACACACACCCACATCCCGATATGTGCTTTAATTTTCCTTTTTCTTGCACTTTTTCCATTTTTCCTTTACGTTTTTTGCGATTCGTAGTATTTTTTTTTTTTTCGGAACCCATGCGACGCTCCAAGTCGGTGAAGCGAAAAACTTTACAATCCATCAAATTAATGGAGCAATGTGTCACGAGGAGCACTCGCCGTCGCTCCTCTGCACTGCCTTAGATTCGGTCTGCTCCGGAGTGAGTCCGGAGACTGACAAACCGACTGATGCTCGATGCTGGATGCTCGATGCTGCTCCTGCTGGTGAAATGTCATCAACTTGAAATTGTAAATCAAGCAAAAATTGATTGAACAAAGCGCAGCGCCTGAGAAACCAAAGGAACTGAGCTGAACAATGGTCGCCAAAGGCCAGGGAAACGGGGTAAGTGCCGGGGCTAAACGAAGGGGACCAGACAGTGACAATCTGTTGAGTAGATTTGTGCATAGATTATGCACTTTCGAGCTTTAGCTTTGACTCCTCGGTTGGCAAACATCTTGGGATCGGAGGCGGAACGCTGCCAGAGCGCAGGTTAAGCGATGTCAGGGGAATTAGTATATCAGCGTTTAGCATTTAATCCGGGGAATCTCAATTCCATGAGATTATATATTTAAGTAAATCGAGATTTAACTTCATTTACATCTCTTAGATATATTATAAAAGGTATTTTAATAATCGCATGCATATAAATATATTAAAAACCATTTTCTTTTTAACTTAGCTGTCTTTTCCCCGAAACCCCTTCCTTGTCCTTTGTAATAATTTCTCATTACTCTAAAGTACAATTTATGAAAGTGGAATCAATCAATAAGTGCTTATTTATCGAATAAATCAAGGCACAGCTCCCCTTACTTAACTGTCATAAGAGCGAACCCATCCCTCCGGCAGTGACAAAAGTCAGCAAACTTTCCAACCTTTCACCAGACACCCGGCAATATGAAATACAATTAACACAGTTAATGTGACGCTGGGTCAGCCCACATGATGGGCCACTCCGCGTTCAGTGGTGTCCCCCACTTTTGTCCAGAGGACCCAAGTCGGAGACCTGAGGCTGGAACCGCCTTTCACCGCCAACAGAAGTGCAGTTTTCGTGGGGCGAGCTTGGTACAAGCCTGGGACAGACCGGCCGTATGGCATAATGAAAGTCCTACGCGAGGCAATGGGTGAAAACTTTCGCAAATATGCAAATCGGCCCACTGCCATTTGCACGTACAAATGTAACGTACATTTTATAGACTTATCACGCGACACTCGGTCGACGAGAGCGGTCCATAAATCTAAACGATATGCGACCCATCGCCGCCCACTGGCAACTTGCAGCTCTGCAACTCGCGCTGCCGTTCATATTCCTGTTGGTCTTCACTGCTGCACTCTTCAAAAATATATATTTTTCAGGGCAAAACAAAAAATGAATATATCTTAAATAAATCTTATTGATTGATTTGATTTGTGGAGAGGAAATTGTAAGTGCAAAGTGCTTCTTAAGTTTGGAAAATAAAACAATTAATTAACTGAGAGTAACCCCTTAAATTATAATTAATAAACAATTTAACCATATTTCTCTGTTCAAATTAACTCTTGTTTAACATTTCAACTTTCTAAAACATTTATTTCCCCAAATAGGTTCTCCGAGTGTGATGTTTATGCTCTTGCCACTGCCACTGCCTCTGCAGTTTCGCGTTTGCGTTCGCTGATGTCGACGTCGTCACGAGTGGCAACAATTAATTTTCATACGCAGACGCAGTTGGATGGCAACAGGCTACTTCCAGGCCGGGCTCAGACCCCATCCGCGGTCATATGGATAGATAGACAGAGACACAGAAGTCAGACTGGCAGGGAGCGGATGCAGTTTTCGGAGTCTCTTTCGCCGGCGACAAACAAATTGCACATCGATGCGACTGAGATGGCGACTTGTGGCATTCTAGGAAAATAAATTTAAATAAACGCAAAGTCCGATGCTGCTCCTCTTCCGTTTCCCCCTTTCCAGCCTTTAGGTTCCCAGGGGGAGAGAATACGAATACGAATTGAAAATGCAAATTTGCGCGAAAATAAAATCAAGTGAAGAGGAGTCGAGTCGAGTGCAGTGCCATCTTCGGGCCACAAGTGTTTTAACAATGTTTGCATGGCGCATTACGTGATTTGGCCACCGCCTACACCCGCTACACCCGATCGGAGTGCTCCTGCTGTGCCTGCTCCTGCTCCTGCTCCCGCTCCTGCCGCTCATCCGCATCCTTGCGTGTTAGCACCATGTTGAAATTTGAATAAAACGCAATGCGACGACAGCGAAAACAATGCGAGGCTAACAACTGCGATGAGATGAATCTTGAATACGCTTTAATTGGCTGCAGAATTCAGGCAATTAAACTTACATCATAAAAGCCTATAGCTCAGGTGAACACTTTTGTGGTAATCAATATATTTCAAGGAACATATTGATAATAATTTAATAAAAATAATAATAATAAAAAGATGCGTTTCTATTGGATATCTAAATACAACTTATCAATTTGTACTCAACCCCTATCAAAAAGCTACTCTAAATTATTAAAAGATAGCTTCAAATAACACAAATTAATAAATTCAACTATAAATAGCCTTAGCTAGTTACCCAGCATAGTGTAGACACTCGTTTTTTGAGTAAAGTGTATAGAAGATAAGAACTTTGCATCGAAGTGGGTGTTGCAAGGACTGCTGTGCTACCACTCGAGCCCATTGACGCCTCTGCCTTTGCCTTAGCCTCTTCGCCTTGGCACTTTGCTATCATCGCCTTCGCCTCCATGCTCCACTCCATCCAAGCCAGTCCTCCTGCCCGTCTGCATCCTCCTGCCCCCAAACGAGGTTCCTTGTCTTTACCAGCGACACTTTCCGGCGACGTTGGGCGTAGATAACATTCTTGGCCGGCGACATTTTGCATGTCTGGGAGCTACCTTCGGCTGCGAAGTCGATAAATTAGCGCATGCATCTTCATTTCGGGAGATGGCCCGGGAGTGCATTAGTGACGGTGAAAGGCTTTGGATTTTGTATGAAGCTTTAGCCCTCGGCCGAATCAAGAACAATGGGACAGGAACCCAAAAACTTAACTTGGCTCTCCTGTTCCTGCTGATGCTGCTGCTGCTGCTGAGTCATTAGAATCCGCAGCTGCGACTGCACCGGCGGCTCAAATCCAATTACAATGCAGAATCAGCAGGCACAATGGTTAGGAGGGACCTGGAACTGGTTGGACCAGGGGACCAGGCACCAGGCAACTTGAAGCCCAGGAACCCAGGACCAGTGAGCGTCCCCCTTCGATCTGCAATTTAACCTCAGCTTCTCGGACATGGCCGAGAGCCGCTGGCGAGCATTGTCCACTCCGTGGGCCTTTTGGCTTTAGCCTTTGCTTTTGCTTTATTATTGCAACGCTTATACAGATTAGAATAAATCAACTTGTCCCCCCGCGAGGACTAGACTCGTTCTGCTCTCGTTTTGCTTGTCCGGCGATCGAAAAACGCTACCGGCAACAGCGATCTCAACTGGCCAGCAGTTTGAGTTTGCAGCTGCACTGGGGTCTGCACAGAGAGAAAAATCTAAAACAAAAATGGTCGAAATTTAGATTTGGAGACAGTAAAGAAAAGAAAAGCGTAATTCCGAGATATGGTTTAAAATTATTTAAAGGCAAAATAACAGAAAACACTAAATTACATCGATTTAAATTTGTAATAAAACATACAAAAAAAGAATAAAAATATAATAAAAAAATAAAATAAAATACATAAATATTGAATTAACAATAAGTATAAAAATAGTGACAAAATAAAAAATAAGAGAATTATTTTTAGGTAATAAGAATACAAATTTGGAGATTAAGTTCTATTCTTTCTATATCCATTTTGACTCTTACAATTACTATAAGCTTACCCTATTTATTTATAATACTGAAATAAATAAATAAGAAATAAAAAATAGAATTATCTTTAAAATTTCAATATATTTTACATATTTTAAATCCGATTTGATAAAAGACATCCTTTATCAATCGTTAATCAATTGACTTCTTTTTAATACCAATTATTATTAGATAAAATATTTATTTATATAACACTATAGGTAAATTCCTTCGATTTTATTATTGCTACAATGAGGTACAACAAAAAAATTATCCCCTGATGTATACATCACGAAATTAGGCAGTTTCTTCTACATCAAAAACAATAATTCCCAACTAGTTCTGACACAGCACACATGAAGTCGCCTAGCTAAACCCTTCCTAGTTATCGCTTCTCGGCCTTATGGCTAAGATCAAAGTGTAGTATCTGTTCTTATCAGCTTAACATCTGATAGCTCCTCCATTGGAGGACAACAAATGTTAAACTGATTTTTGGAATCAGACGGAGTGCTAGGAGCTTGCTCCACCTCTGTCACGGGTTGGCCCGGTATTGCAGTACCGCCGGGATTTCGGCCCAACTTGATAATAAATTTAACTAAACATACTAATTAGAATTTACTGAGTACTAATAAGTTTGTAAGAACTTATAGTTATTTATGTAACTTAACTAAGCAACATTAAATTAAAGTACTTAGAAGGATCGTTCATTCTCTTCTTGGTTGCAAGGAAGAGAATAACTTTCAAATTTTATATTCTTGGTTTTTGTTTTGCTTAAAATGTAAGCTTCTTTTTATTTTAATTTTATTTAAAATATATATTTTCTCTTTGTGCAGGAAGTGGGATCTGGTCTGACCACCCTTCTATATACTCCACAGATACTTTGCCGCGAATCCCCATTAAGTGCGCACCGGACCAAAAGGATGTTGGCGGAGATAAGCAGGCAAATAAGTTGGCTTACGCTAGAAAAGGAATTAATAATGCTGAAATTATGGCCTGCTTTGCCTCTTTTCCCAGTTGCCCCGAGACCACAGAATCGGAAATGCGAAACGAGGTAATGGAAAATGCAGGGAATCTGCAATCAGATGATCTTGAGAGGAAATCGCTAAACATATTAACTGCTCGCTCTGAATATTTACTGCCTTTCCTAGAGCTACTTATAATCTGGCCTTGAGTATCTCCTTACCTTTGGTCATTTATATATCTATGAGGAAAGTGATTAAAATAATAAAGAAATATAAAATTAAGTCCTTATTTTGTTGGTTTTGTCTTATAACAATTAAAGAAATAAAGTAAGTAAACGTATTTGTTCAAATGCGAAAATAAATGTAAAAAAATTCAGTAAGTACCTCGTGGTCTTAATTATGATTGTATTAATTATAATAATTCAGGAGGTATTTATATGTGGTCTTGATTTTGATTGTTTATCTATTAATTATAATAATTCAGGAGGTATTTATATGTGGTCTTGCTGTTTTTTGTCTTTAAAGAAAAAATTGTATAATGATACTATATAAAACTAATTTCTTATTTGATTGGTTACTTAAACATTTTTAACTTATTCAATAATTCGTTCTTACTTAACCTTCCTACACGGTGCGTTAAAACAAAAACCCTGAGATTTAATGTTCTCGGGTTTTAATGTTCTGTTCGGCGCACTCTGGAACATAAAGTTCAACACTTGGCACTTGCTCGCCGATCGACCCAGGCAAATCTTACAAATTAAACGCATTCAAGTGCAAGGTCCAGGAATTTTGATTGGGTCAAGCGAGTCGGCGGAGTCGCGCGGTAGCTGAAAAATGCCATAACAAAATGTGTCAAGTGCCAGACATAAATGCCTAAGTAAGAGCGCTCCAGCGACGGGGCGCAGATCGCCGGATTGCATCCTATGTATAAAGACGGGAGAAGGAACAATGCCATGGCAGCGTCGGCCTGCGGCCTTTTTGCTGTTTGCTCTCGCCATTCGACATGCGGCTCCTCGGATCGCATCGGATCCAAAGAGGATCCGCATCGCATTCCCTTGGATCGCCTTGGAACAATAAATTTTCGGTGCGTCACTTTTTGTTTGCTTCTTGGTTTGAACGAGTTCGCGATCGGTTTCGGGATCGGGTTGAGGTTGAGACTGGGGATGGAGTGGGGGCTGGGGATGGAGTGGGGGCTGGGGCTGGGGCTGGGCATCTTCTGTGAGCTTTCCAATTAAAAATGCGCAATTGGGCTTCCCAATCGGAGCGACTTGTACTTATTTGTAAGTTGCACGCATGCTCCAGCTTCGTCTCCTCGAAAGGAATGCCCTACGTGGGCCTCCTCTGGCTCCATCTCCTGCCTCAGCTCCGGCTCCATCTCCTGCTCCTTGTAGAGTTTCCATTAATTTACATAAAAATATCTTAATTGCGAGGCTGCGAAGCCAAAGTCGACGCGATTTCACTTTTTTTGTTGCGCCTATCAATGCCATGTCATGTCGCCGACGCCTTTAGTTCAGAACCCTGTTCCTGCACAGAAAGAAACAAATTATTAAATATTTAAATAATACCTCAAGTAATTGTATGCAGTTTGAAATATTTGAGTTTATATATTTTCCTTGCAATTAAAGAAGATTTCAAAGACACAAGAATTCTCACCCAGAAACATATGTATCTGACAATATCAATAAAAAAATTCAAAAGACAATAATTGGAAGTCCAATAAAGATTTTCCAAGTTTTAAAAATTTAAAACTGAGCATCGAAAAACTTCGAAAAAAATATACCGGTTCTAGGTTCTTCTTTCTTTCCCTTGATTTTTAATGAAAATATTTAAAATTGTAAAATGAAGAGTGAATTGTGAAGGGATTCTTAAAAATAATAATGTTTATATTAGTAAAATAAATTATATGGATCAATGGTTGGTGTTCGTTAAAACTCTTTAAATATTTTCTCAATCTTATTTTTGTATACCAAAAAATTACAGTTTTCTTAAATAACGAAACACATTAATTCCAAATTCCCACCTTTATTTTTTCTACCTGTAAACTTTACAGTGTAAAGCCTTCTGACCACTGACAAATTTGTGCGGCTGCGCATCAAGATTGGCCATCGAGATCCACAAGATGACATCCACAAGAGGAGAGAGGAGACATCCAGAGAAGGCAGAGTCTGAGGCAGAGGCAGGCAACACATGTCGGGCGACACTTGCTACTCGCGAGTTGTGGAGCAGCCGCTGTCGAGGCTGTCCCATGTCCCATGTCCGACGTCCAATGAGCCCGAGCGACTCCTTTGTCCATGCATAATCGCTGATAAATGCGGCTTTCGGTGCTGCAAAAATGATTTGTTGATAATTAATACAGTCGGAAGGGGCTACGAAAAAAAAGAACTGGGGGACAAACCGCCCAAAAACCTGTTTGCCGCATGCCGCAAAAAGAAATATTAAGAAGAAAAAAAGTATAAAAAAGAACAGCAGCCAGCAATTTGTGCAAAGTTGTGGCTGTTGTTGCAATCAGGCCTTAAAGGCAATCAACGCACAGTAATTCATGCCGCCTGACAGCACCAGCTCCAGCTCCAGCTCCATTCTCCCTATACCGATCCCGACTCCATCCTGAATCCCCTTTTCTTCCTGGTTTGAACTTCAACCGAAAATAAACCCCGTATAAATCGTTGGCTAGTTCCTTTTTCTGTTTTTTTTTTCAGCGCCTTCGTCACGCAGCTAATTGCAAGGCATTGGTGGAGCGGCGGGGCAGCAGGCCAACATGATCGCAATTAATGCGACTAAAGTTAGTTGGCCGCCTAATCGTGGCCACTTGATCAATTTGGCACGCAATGCAATGCGGGAGAACCGCAGATTTTTCCCACAGCTTCAGGAATTTGGAGGAAAATCGGCAAACAAGAATTTAAGTAGGTTATACAGTATTAAAAAAAAAATAGTTTCACTCAGCATTTTTAAAAATAAATTATTAATAATATTGATAATATTGTATTGAATACAGATAATACATTACAATCGTCCTTTACAATTTAGAAAACGAATTCTCTACTAGAAAAATATATAGGTACATATGATAAAAAAAATATCCACACAAAAAATGGTTTACTACTATTACGAATCAAACTTAATTCTTGAGTAATTATTGTACAAACATTACACAAGTTTAGGAAAAATAAAACATTACAATCCATCTTTAAATTACAAACATTAACATATTAGTAACGAATTCCTTAGAAGACAAAATATAAATCAAATCGAGTACTCCTGATAAGCAAAACGTTTAGTAATGATAATACATAATTATGGTCATTTATTTAATAAGTTAATATTGTACTAATTCTGTAAAAGAAATATATTATTAACTCTTACATTATATAATAAAAGAAATGGCAATAAATCCTCCTTATATTCATATAAAAAGTTATCTAAACCAGTTCATCGTGTATGTGTATATGTATTAAATGTAAACCTTCATATTTCTCAATAAGATACATTAAATTTTAATGAAAGATATATGAAATTAATATAAAAACCGAAATGCCATTTAAATAATTATAATTTACGGCAAATCCAATCTATAAAAATTCGATACTTCCTAACGTTACTCTAGTTACGTTTTTCGAAGGCTAGACAACCCTGAAAGTCCCTTGCTTCTACAATTTCCAACACTGCTTCGTGAAGTAAAAAAGCTGCTACGCATTACTTTTCAATTTTAACTGCGCGGAAATTAGGAAATTTCCCAGAATGAACCTAGTTCATGTATTTTTGGAGACGGAATCGATGGTCAAGATGGTTACCAAGGAGGCGGAGCAGTGGCAGCAGTCTATTCAAGGTGGCCGACTGGCCATGAATCAGGTGAAAAATCTGACCCGTCAGATTTTTGAAACCGAAAATCAACTGAACGCCCGGGACACTCGTCGCTACCTGCAAGCGCGGGAGAGACGTATCAGCTCACTATTCGACCGTCTGCAGCAACCATTGTGGACGATGAACCAAATCCTCAAGTCTCTGACCCGGATCAGGGACAACACTGACCGCATGCGGCATCGTCTGGCGCTCTGGATCGAAGATGAGATCGTGGCCAAGCAGAAGATCGGAGGTAATCTGAAGACAGCGGAGCTACTGGAGCTATTGCAGTTCCTCAGCGGACGTTACAGTGCCGAGTGGGAGGTCAAGGAGGTGGTTGTGAGTGAGTATGGGTGTTAGGTGTGATCTTGCCAGGACAAGAGACTTAAGTTCTGCGAGACGCTCAGCCGACAACTTTTATACTTAAAATTATATTTATATTAGAATCATATTATTAGGGGGTGAATGTAACTTCTTAAATTGCATTTTATTTAAATTTATGGTAAAATATCCCAATTGGTCAAAATCCAAATTTTGAAATGTTAAAGCTTCTCTCTCTAAAAGGGCTAAAAAGTTGATCTCACAATTATTGCAGATCAATTGTTTAAAATGCTTATTACGAAATAGCAAAAAAAGCTACCTAAATAGCGTCACAAAATGTTGGATATATCACACAAATCGTAGCTTTAATTATAATAAATCATTTACCAAAAGACGTTCCTGGATAATAATTCTAAAATTAAAATTCACAACTGAACTGAATACCAGCTTGCACATTTGCTTCCATAAGTTTTTATGGCAAGTTTATTTTTGTCTCTCAGAATTTATTAATAATTTATTTAAAAATTTTATTTTTTAAATTTGCTTTCCAGGAGCATTCACTTTGTAATTAAAATTAAAATGGTTTCACCTTTTCCTTCCAGGGAACTTGGATCATATTAGCAACGCCAATGAACTGGAGTTTTTGGTGGAGGCCTGGTCCACTTGTGGCCACGCCGATGGATATGAGTTCAAGCGATTATTGGGCGAATTCTACAACAAGATTGGGCGGCGTAATCGTTTCCTGATGCCAGCCCCATGAGAACAACCTCAACCCCACCTGGCAACAATGCTCTTCCATAAGTTTAAGAAAACGACGTTTCATTTTTGAATTTGATGTTATTTTTATTTGAAAAATGTTTTTTTTTAGTTTTGTATTTGTTATCGCCTTGCTTCTTGCCAAAAACAAATCTATAATCTGTAAAGAAATTACAAAAATTGCAATTTTTGTTTTTATTTTGTCATTGGTTGTTTTTTGTTTTTTATTTCTTATTTTTTTTTTGTTCGTATTTTTTTTTTGTGTTTGCTTTGCACATTTTATTTGTTAAAATTTGACCCATTTTGTTGACCTTTGCTATATTTGCTCATCGATTTGTTGCTCTTGTTTTTCGCTTTCTGACTTTTTGTAGCAAAACAAAACTTAATTGTAATTTGACTACAACAACATTTTGTTTTTGCCCATTATATAATATTTAATTGTATATATATATATAATATGCAATTCTGTAGCTAGATTTTGACATACACGTTCTCGTACCCAATCTCGAGTTACTATATATAGTGTGTGTGTGTGTGTCTGTCTGTATGGTGTCTATAACATGCGCACTCCTTCCGCTGCTTTTTGTTTTATAAACAAATCTCTCTGTCTTTCGGCCCGTTCCTCGTGTTCTTCCTCCACCGTTTATTCCGAAACTAAGTTAACTTAATAATTGCATACTTTTAGGCTAGGCTAGTAAATGGTTTTCCTCCTTTCAAAACGCTTAATGCACTTTTTTTGTATTTGTATTCTCATTTGCTTCTTATTCTTAATGTTTGTTAATCTTCTTCAATTAGTTCTCGTCGAGGCTGGTGAACGACAGTGCAGTTGCCACGAATTCCAATTGAAAATTGTTTGCTGTGGTTTCTCCTTAGTTTAATGTTAAATCTTTATTTAGAAAATTTTTCAACTCGTAAATTGAGTTTTTTGTTTTATATATTAAAAAAACTGTTCCCTCCATTTTTGGTTTTTAATTCCATATATATTTTTTGTTTTTTGTTTTCTTTTAATGCTTCATCTTGTTGTCAATTGTTTCTGTAAATTTTTTGAGTTCAAACATTTTTGTGGTTGTGCTTTACACTTAATTATTGCTATAATTATTTGCTTTTTATTGGCCCCGAGGAGGGACGCCCCCCGGGAAATTAATGAGACTGTCGTTTGTGTGTGTGATGTGTGTAAAACTGAAACCATAGCTAGGAAAAAAGGCCTGCGGGTCAAGCACGATCGACTATAATGGATCGAATTTCTAGAACATAATGATTGTAAAGCGGTTTCCATATTTACAGCAGCGTGCACTTGCGTGATAAATAGATATACATATAGATATAGAGATATGGATGATCTACAATCTGAGCGATAGGATACTCTAGTGAGAAATTAAAAAATGAGGCGGCGTCTTTGTTTCTTTTTTTGCAAATAAGTTCGGGTTTTTATTACACAAAATAGAATACTAAAAATGAAATCGAAACTACTTAAAAGATATGCATGTGTGTGTGTGGGGGGGTGTGTTTATGTGATAATTACTAGAAAACGTCTTTGTAATCGTAGGTTTTTGTTTACATAATTTATGCTAATTAAAATGTACACAGGTAAAAATAATTTCATTGTTTAATAAATGGTTTCTCTTTACTCTTAACTCTGGTTTTTTCAACTTAAGCCTAGCGAAAATCAATTGTAGTTGTTTGTGGTGTGTGTTGGTGTTGTGTTGGTGAGTGTAGAAAGCTTTCCCTTTGTTGTTGTTTGTTTACAATCATTGTTTATTATTAATTTGTACACATTTTTCGTTTAAGTATATTTCATAGTTAGAAAATTGGCTATGTGAGTGGTGTTTCTCTTGTTTTCTTCTTTTTTGTGTATTTTGAGAGTGTAAAGTTAAAAGTTTCAACATAGACAGGACAAGACAAGACAACAGAACATTTTAAAAAAATTCAAGACACAAAAATAAAAAAAAAAAACAAACAAAAAACACACACTGTTCCTAACGCTCATCCTAAACTCTAGCTCATGTTCTTTGCACTTAGTTCTACTACTCCTCCTTCATCTGCGCTTTGCGTCCCAGATATATATATATATATTGTATTTTATATATGCAAATTTACAGTATACCGTTTTCGTGTTATGTATATGTTTTTGTTTTCTTTGTTGCTTCCATCGATTCTCTTTGTTTTGGGCTGTGTGTGTTCTTAAGCTTTTGGGGGAAGAGGGTTCCATTTTGTATATAATTTAAATTTAAACTAATTCTCTCGCCTTGCACACACAAAAATTTACACAATTTATTTGATTTAATTTATTAACCTTACGCCTTCTCTTCTCTCCCAATTTGTTGTAAACTAAAGACTAATTAATTACACTTTCTGCTTGTTGTTCTGCTTACGCACGAAATTGGTTGTAAATATGTACAAACTTTTGTTACTTAACGGCTAGCTATATAATAATTTCTCCAATCTCCACTATTAGATATATATGTATGCCTACGTTGTGTGGTTTGTTTGTTGTTTTTTGCTTTTCGCTAACCTCTCTCATATTGTTTTTTGTTTCTTGTAAATTTATAAATATTAAACACTAATCGGATAATATATATATATATGTATAAAAAAATAAAATTAAACAAACAATTCTCGCACACACTTGACACATTTTTACAAAATTCTCGACAATTAATAAATATAGTAATGCTGTTTCTAGACTTCCTATCGGGATGAACGATAATCGATAATCAATGACCGACGCTCTCCCTCCCTCTCTCTGTACGATCTGAATGGTTGTTTAGTTTTTTATCAATTTAGTTTTTTTAGTTTCGTGTTGATTATGCTAAGTAATCTGTGCGTTGCGTTCACTGCCTGCTTGGTTGCTGCTGTTGTTAATGTTGTTGTTGCTGTTGGTGTTTTTTGGATTCTGTTAACTTCGATTCTTGGGTTGCTGTAAACCTTTACCGGTTTTTAAGAGTTTGCTGTTGTTACTTTGTGATTTTATATAATAGAGCTAGTGGAAGTTCTGCTAAAAGGAAGCATGCGACTGCGTTTGATTGATTCAGTTTTTGAGTGGTTGTTGGTGTTGTTGTTGTTCCTATACTTTTGATCCGAGATGTAAAATCCCGAAGATCCTTAGGCTATGGCTGCCGTCAAATAGTACAGATCCATCAGAGTCTGCACATTGATGGGCAGACAGGAGAGGCGATCGTGCGTATTTGAGTCGAGGGCCAGCCATGACAGGGCATTGTAGCCCTCGAGTACGAAACGCAGCACATCGGCGGTGAGAATGGAGTCCAAGGGATGATCATTGGCCGACTGATGGGCATTGGTCGAATTGAGGATATCATCGGCTGTCTGTATACTAGGCACATGCAGGTGAAGCGCCGTCTTGAGGAAAACTGGGCATACATCCTCCAGATGGGGACAGGCGGACCAAAACCAGGCGGGCATACGGCCCGTGGGCGCTGTAGAAACCATGTAGCCCACCGATATTGGTTGCTGGTTGAGTGAACCAACCTGAGGAATCAGAAGGTAAGTTAGCATATATCTGTAAAGTACACATAATATTTAATTTACCTCCTCCACTTCCTGGGGCGCAGTACACTTGAAGTTATTGCCACCGGCACTCTGCCAGCTTCTATTGTCGTCCATGCGTCCGGGACTGCCATGATTGGAAACTCTGTCTATGTGACCTGGAAGGATTGAAGAGGGAATCTTAGCAACTGCTGTGGAATTACAGAAAACTATTAAACACTTACTGTCCCAAAAGAGTTCGCCAATGTCAGCGTCGCTAAAGTCCTCGTTACCCTCCTCCTCGAAAGTAAGGAAGTCATCATCCACTTGGGGCTCGTTTTGGAACTGACGGGTGAAGGACTGCACATGGAAGAGGTTGATAAAAAAAATGATTAAAATTTTTGCAATAAATGTATAATTAATATGCAGGCGGATATCGCTGCGCCAGCAAGTTCTTTTTCAAAGATATTGCATTGATATCTGATAAAAAAGTCGATAGCATTGTCATATATGTTATTGTTCGATACTCTATTGATTCATCAAAAAAGAGATAAATTCAAAAAAGATATTTTAAATTTCCATATAAAACAATTTACAATATTTTTCGATATATCAACATCTAAGAAATTGTCCGATATTTATATATATTCATATTTTAATAATGATCCCCAACAAAATAAACAACTTACGGCACAAACAGCGCTGGTGGGAAAGACCAGAATGTGGGTACAGGTCACATCCTGCGGGGTCGACAACGGATTCTGCATGGATATCTGTGAGAAGCGCTCATCCGGCGTAAACTGATCGGGCATTACGCGCAGCTTGGCATCCGGCTCCAGGGTCACCAGACACGCACTCAGTATCGTTGGCGGATACATGAGCGTACACTGCTTGCACATGTCCTTGAACTGCTTGGATGCCTTCTGCAGCTGCTGTTTGCTCAGCAGATAGCTCCACGACTTCAGTTCGCTGTGTCCAATGCGACCGATCCGCCCGATGACCAAACGCCACATTTGCGACGTCTGCGAGATGAGACCCATGATGAAGTCCATCAGCTTTTTGAGCGCCACATAGCGTGCGGGTGCCTTGCGTCGTCTGGCACGATTCGGCACATCGATATTGATGCAAACCTTCTCCAGCAGCTCGCCCCTCTCATCCGTGGCGGTGGCCAGCAGCCAGGCCTGATCCTCGCTCAGACAGTAGTTGCAATACATCACCGAGTAGCGGTGCTCGTTCTGGCCATGCATGCTGCCCGCCGATCGCGTAAAGTCCGTCTTGTCGTTCCTCTCGTGCATCGGCGCCAGGACAAAGGGCGCGGTGTACATCTTGTAGGCCTTACGATTAGGTTCGTCCTTGGTCTTCAGGAAGGCCTCCATATTGGCCGCCGTTCCGAAGCCCGTCAGACTCTTGACGGACTGGGCGTGCACCAGGTGCCGCCGGCACTGAGAGAATATGTTTAAGGCGAGGCACTTGATTTCGTCGGAGAAGCGTTTCCTATTGCCGCAGGGTCCAAGTTCCATTACCGATTCCAGCGATATAATCTGAATGCTCATCTGCGAACGCACAGAGTCGGGAACGGCTTTCAGCAGCTCCGCATAGCAACGGAGCAGGGCGATCAGGGCCAAGCGTTCCAGCTCGCAGCTATCCGAAGCGAAGGTGAACGGATTGACCACATACAGGACAATGGCTGGTGGATTGATATCCTCCAAGGTCTCGCCCACGCCCAAGGGATCGCCGAGAATGAGCGCGGGTTTGGTATCAGCAGCGGAGCCTCCTGCAGCTCCTGCGCCCTTTCCCACTGTTCCAGGCTCCTGCTTGATGTCCTGCTGTTGATTCGTTTCCATCGGCTGCACGGTCGGCGGCGGCTCAGTTCCTGGCTCCAGTTTAATGTTATCCGTAGGCAATTCTCCACCGGCTGCGCCCAAGTTCGACGCAGAGGCGGACGACGATGTCGAGCCGGAGGAGCTGTTGCCGCCATTCTTGGAGTTGGAATTTCCAGTGCCATCGGGTGGATTTAGCAGCGTCTTGTCATTAGGCACGCGACTCAAATATGGAGCCAGTTGGTGAATGAAGGCAATGGCGTAGCGTCGGATTTGCTCCGCCAGAGCGGCATGCTCCAGGGTACGCAACCAATCGTCCAGGGGCGTCGTCTCACGCTCTCGAACGGCGCCAGCAGCGGCAGCGGCACCCACCTGCAGGATGCCATCCCAGCCGCGAATGGGCGTGTGCCGTCCCAGCTTGCACATCTCGTAGGTGCTGCTCAGCTCACGGAAGTAGCTGCGTGTGCAACCCACCACATGCTCGTTGTCCGGACAGACCACCACGTAGA
The DNA here is from genome assembly GCA_008042675.1 of Drosophila seguyi. Classification (NCBI taxonomy): domain Eukaryota; kingdom Metazoa; phylum Arthropoda; class Insecta; order Diptera; family Drosophilidae; genus Drosophila; species Drosophila seguyi. The sequence goes on along the minus strand of VNJU01010038.1, from coordinate 76,556 downwards.
CAACGTCGCGGGCATAGGAGTAAGGCTCGAGAAGAAATTTATCCCAATAGTGGATGGAGTGGGGCGCCACCGATATCCAGTCCTTCTCGTAACCGACCACCACCGAGGGTATCGGCTGGGGCTCGCACTGGCCGGACGCCCGTCCGGCCAAGCGATGGAACTGCCGCCAGGTGAGGGGTCCGCTGACCGTATTATAGGAGCTGGCATCCTTGGAGCCCGAACCGCCGCGCGACTTGCAATGGAAGGCACTCTGCAGCATCGGCTGAATGGCGTTCATGGTGCGCACAATTTCCTTGTTGCTTCGCGTGAATCCCACGGGGAGGTATGGCCATTTGTGGACGGTCAGCCGCCCGGCACCGATCCCCGCCAGCTTGTGTCGCAGCGCCAGTGGCGGGGCATGGAACGCCGTGAGCTGCTGCTGCTGATTCTGCGAGCTGCTGCTTCCGCCGTTCCACTCCATGCTGTCCATGCGCTGGTTCTCGAAGGCCAGGCGGGCTTGCTCCAGCGCCAAGCTTATCACGTCGTGCGCATCCATAAACTCGAGGACGTTGGCAATTGAAGCCAGGGAGGCGGTGGGTGCTCCATTCGTGCCGAAAATCCTCCGCTGACGCGACATTCTACGGCGGTGCGCCTGAAGGGCTCGGTGCACGGAACTGCTGGAGGTCTGGATGATGGAGCACTGGTCCAGCAGCAGGTCAAAGATGGCATGCGCCAAATGCTCCAACTGTGCTGTTCCTGCTCCCGCTGATCCGACCTTCTCCAGAGCGGAACTAGTCTCTCCCGGCGCCTGTAAGCTCTGCTGACTCTTTCTGCTCAGACTCTGTATGATGCTGAGCAGCGTTGGCTGCTTGTTCCTGGCCGGATCTTCCGCCAGGCCCGTAATCTCCACCTCGTCCTCGTAGAAGAGGCCGGCGCGATGCGAGAGCCGTCGATTGACCACCGCACTGAAGCCGCACGTACACTCGACGGGATCGTCGTCCACATAGCCGGTGATGTGCGGATTACTGCTGGGCGGCGTGCACGACGATGAGGAGTTGGAGCCACCGCCATTCGGGCCGTTACCGCCATGTCCGGAGCCAGCTCCAGGCATCGAGGCGGCGGAGGCCGGTGAGCCCCCAAAGGCACTACTGATCATCCGCAGGCCGCCAAAGGTAGCAGCGCCGGAGTTGGGTCCATTGACCACACGCTGTCCGCTGACAGCAGCCCCTCCTCCTCCGCTGGCACTTCCTGCTCCTGCTGCCGCAGCCGCTGCCGGTCCAGGAAACGGATTAAAGCTGACGCCGGGCAATGGGACATAGACGCCGGAGTCCGCTCCACGTATATTGCCAATCTTCTGCGTATCCGCATTGCACACACACACACTGCTGCTGTCAAAGTTGTGATCCCGGAAGACATTCAAGGCGGTGTCGTACAGCAGAATATTGACCAGCACCGAGTTCACCTCGGGCAGCTCCTGCAGCAGGCTCGCTCCCGGGGCAGACACCGCAGCCAAGCCACCGCTACTGGCAATGCCCGCATCGCCAGAGTACGGCATCATCATGCCCATTTGACTGCCAGTTCCCGATGCCGGCCCCATGCCGACCACTACTCCACCACCACCACCGCCGCCGCCGCCGCCTCCTCCACCGCCCATCATGCCGCCGTGCATGCCGTGGGGATGTTCCTGCGAGTGCAGTGGTCGGTTCAAGTACGAGGACGTAGAGGTTGCCGGACTGCCAACGTCATACGGATACGGCGGCGGCGGATGTGTGGGCGTTCGCAGAAGGGCCGGACTCCTGGAGTAGGGTCCGTGTCCCGGTGATATCGGCGACATGCCCGCCCGCATCATTTGCTGCATCGAGCTACCCGGCGGCGCCTGTGGACAACTCAATTGATTCAGCAGCAACTGGTTGCCGCCACTGCTCAAGGGTTGCGGCACCGTTGTCGACGGGGTTAGCGGTGTCCTTGGCGCCGCCGACAGCAGATCGTGCAGATGCTGATGCTGATGCTTCTGATGGCCGCCTCCAGATGCCGCCGCCGCTGCCGCTGCCGCAGCCGCCGCCGCTGCTGCTGCCGCTGCCTGCTGCTGTTGCAGATGCTGGTGCTGGAGCTGCTGCAACTTTTGCTGATGCAATTGGATGCGCTGCTGCAGCGCCTGATGCTTCTGATGCTGCTGCTGTTGAGCGGCAGCCGCTTTGGCCAGCGTGGCCGCTCTGGACTTGTGGCTGCTCCAGGTGGGCTGATAATAGCATCCCGGCGGTAGGTTCAACGGTGGCTGCGTCTGGCTGGGCAAATTGGTCAGCGGAGCGTAGCGCGTGGAGCCCACAAATTTCTCCTGCTGCGGCGGCCGATAGACATAGTTCCAATCATCGATGGCCTCCTCCACAGGACTGCCCAGCTCCAGGTTATATTCCTGTTGCTGCTGCTTCACCAGCTTAGAGATGCTTGTCTGCTGAATGGCGGCCATCACGGTGATGGGAGCAGCCTGCACGGCAGCCAGTATAATACTGCTGTTGCTGGTGGTGTTGTTGCTGTTGCTGTTGTTGCATGTGGCGGCGCTGGTGCTGTTGAGACTACTCGCCATGGTGGTGTTGCAGACGGCGGCGATGTTGTTGCTCATACTGGTCGTGGTCGTGGTGATGTCCACACTGAGATCCGTCATTACCACATCCGTTTGGCAGGGACTGGAGTTCGGGTGCTGCTGTTCATGGGACGGCGGCGTGGGAAACATTTTGGTGAGATCCTCCGCTTGAATGTTGCCAGCTCCACCCGTGACCGTTGCCGCCGCTGCCGCCGCTGCTGCTGCTGCTGCTGCCACAACACTGTTCACCGCCGTGCTTCGTTTGAGCTCATCGATGGTGTTGGTCACCGCACTGCAGCCGCCATTCGAGGGATTATTGGAATCGGGCGGCGTGTGTATCTGAACGCTGCTGCACTCATCGTTGGAGCTCGTCTCGAACAGCTGTTCCAGGTCGTTGAGCGATGGATTTAGGCCTTCGGCGGTGAACAGATTGCCTCCGCCGCTTCCACCGCCACTACTGTTGCCGCCCGACGACTTCGAGGTCTCCTTGCAAGAAGGGGAATGCAGTCCCGGCTCCGTCTTGATATCCAATCCCTGGAAGAAGCTGCTGGCGCCGCCACCACCGCTATCAGCTTCCGCCGCATCGCTGCCATTGGCTGTACCGCTGCTATTGTTGTTGTTGTTGTTACTGTTCGCGATTCCAACTAAGCCGCCACTGGAGCTTCCGGCCGATGCAGCTGACGCTGCAGCTTGAACCTCCAACGAGAGCAGCTGGCTGCCATAGACAGAGCCAGGCGATGGCATCAGTGGCTTCACATGCGTATGTCCCTCGTAAAGGTTCTTGGAATAGCGCGGCCTTCGCTGCTTGGACACCTCGTCCAGCTTGGGACGCTTCACTGGAAGGTTATCCCTGTGAAGATAAATAAGCGGGGATTAGCGTTATGAAGGATTTTAGAACGCAATTTACGAACGGAATTGCTAAGAACATGATTTTCTCTTCGAGATTTTGTGTTTGCCTTTGGCTGACTCACCAGTTCTCCTGGTACTGGAAATCGTAGACGACCTCCTTTAGCCACTCTTCGTCGTAGAATCTGTCCGGATCCTTGAGCGTCAGCTTTGGCGGATTGTACAGACTTCGCAGGTTCTTCATGGCCTCCATGGTAGAGGTAACCGTACTGGCTGGCAACCTTTCTAGGCTCCCGATCCCTGGCTCCTGCTTAATGGCCATCGTAGCTGACGGCATCTGCTGCTGCTGCTGCTGCATCTCCAGCTTTTTGACACTTATGGTGCCCACAGTGCTGGCACCGCTTGTGGTCGCAGCTGCTCCGCACACGGCAGACGTTGTCGTTGCTGTTGGAGTGGCTGGCTGCTGGGCAGGCACACTGCCCGGACCTGTTCCGCCAAGGGATGGCCCATTGCCACCGGCAGCTCCGCCGGCATGATCCGTATAGGAGGGCGGCTCCACGCTGGGCGTCTGATGGACATAGGGCGAGGCTGTGATGCTCTTGTTGTCGTGCTGGTCCGTAGGCGTCGGCGCCGGCGTATTCTTGTCCAGCAGATGGTCGATGGGGGTCGGCGGCTGCTGCAGATTCGAAACGGAAGTGGGCGCATGTGGACTCATGTTGAGCAGCTGTCGGGCGGGGAAAATAAAGCGGTGGTTAGTGGAATAAGCGGACTGGATGCTGCGTCATTTGTTTTTTGGGTCGTCACTTGCACTCACTTGCTCTGCGGGCGGCACCGACGTCGGCTGCGAGTGCGCCGAATTCGGATGCGGAGAGGGAGCCGGCGTGGCGGGTGATTCCACAGAGGCCACCGGCATGGAGGAGTCGCCGCCCAGCGAGTTACGAGAGTACGTCGATGCACCGCCGTGTGGCGTTCCATGTGGCGTATTCCCGAGATGTCTGTTTTTGAGCAAAATAAAAAAATAAAGTATGCAATTAGCGTTTCTATTTATCATAAATTTTATTTAAAATATTATATTTTTTTAGAGAGGTTATGTACAATGCTCGAAACTACGGAAATAATTGAGCTATGAATACACAGGTGAGCATGTTGTGTATTAATCATATAAAATAATAATAATAAAAATAATAGAATATAATATAATGGAATATATATTATTGAGGGGCAGCTCCAGCAGAGGAGTGTCCCAACAGTGTAACCATAAGCAAAAAATAAACAATAACCACATCCATTGTTTTTCATGTTTTAGATAAATTAAACAAAACCTTTTTACAGCTGAAAAGTAATTGTCATTATGCGGGAATTTTAATAAATCGCTAGAGTTTGGGTTTCTTTAAAAAGCAGGCAAGTATAATATTTAACAAAGTATTTTACACATATATAAAAAATGTGATTTCATAAAACTATGTAAAAGTACAACGTCTTCAAACTCAAATATATCAATTTATATAAACAATAACATATACATGTTACTGAAAAATCTGAACAAGAAAGTCTTAACAGAAAACTCTCTCTGGGTTCCCACTAAGTATGGCAGAAAATATGAAAATATATAGATACTGTATCGATAATTTCAAGAACTTCGATCATTTAACTTTGCAAATAAATCGATATTCTGTTTGATAAGACTCTAAACATAGGTTAATAAATAAATCATAAAATAAATTTATTTTAATATGATCTGAAAATCAAGGCAAATAAATTAAATTACATTGTCCAGATATTATTTCGATAATATCGATATTTAAAAATTGAAATTATCAATGTAACGATAACTTCGATACTACATTTAGGGCGATATCAATATATTCTATCGGACTTTTTAAATAAAAAAACTTGGTCTCGCACATACATATCTCTAAAATGTAGAGAAGCGAAACCAAAGATAAACATTTCTCTAATATTATTGCTTGCCTTAAAACCCACACAAACTAGTGATTATAAATTCTCTAGGGTTTATTTTAAAACACCTTCCCCCACTGTTCCCAAAATAATATATATCATTAGATATGCAATTGTTATTTACAAACTAAATAAACCAGCGAATAAAATCAAAAAATCATTCCACAAAATGCATAAATCGTTGAAGGAGAGAAAACATAACAGAAAAAAATAAGAGATGCATGCGCGGCGCCAAAACCAAAAAAAAAGTACGCAAACCGAGCATCGCACCAAAAATCAAGTGTTCTTGCTACACGGGCCATGACAGTAAATGAGAACGGCAATGGAGGCGGATTGAAGGGGGCAGTTTAGAGATACTAAGCTAGTTAAATGCTACGAAACGTGTTGGATATGTCCTCCGATCGGAGCTATTGTACAATTGGTTATTATTATATCGTTGTTGCTGCTTGCAATAATTGTGTGTTGTTCTTTATGTGTTTAGCGTTGCTCTTTTATCTTATTTTTGTAATGTTGCTAATTTACCATTTACCAAAAACGATTAAGTGAATTTGAATTAGGAGTTGGTTATTTTGCAAAATGACGACGTACGAATGCTGCATGTGTTGTTTTTTTAATTATTTGCTTGTTTTTTTTTTATTTTTATTGTGTGTGGTGTGTGTGTGCTGACTCCTGTTTTTTTTGTGGCTTGGTGAATTTAGATGAGCCCCTTTTCTTAACAAAAAAAAATAATAATACTTTTATGATTCCAGTGTATTTGTTAGGGGGAAGAGGGCGCCCAAAATTAAATGCTCAAAACCAACCAACAAAATAATAAAACTTAAGAAATCATACAGTTAACAGAGCGTGTGCGAAGAGAGTGGATAGAAAGGGAATATTTATGTATATATACATATATGTATATATGTTTATTTGGAGAAAGAGCGAAAGTGGGAGAAACGGGTGGCGTGCATACAGTTGTGGTCGAAATAGTAGGTTACTTCCTTTAGAATCGTATCATATAAACTATAATAGTTTATAAAGTGATTTGGTTTTCAAGAAATTCAAATTTTCTTTTAAAAACAGGTTTAAATATTATAAATAATATACAGAAAACAAGTAATTTAAATTAAAGTGATTTTTAAGCTATATTCGTTTTTTAAATTATTAGAATTAAAAAATTTTGCTATTGAATTCAGTTGAAAAAGTATTACGAATATATTCTCCTCTCATATTTAAGTTAATTATTTGGATATTACAACTAAATTATTCACCATTCTATAAATATAATATTAAAATCCTATATAGTTTATAACTCCATAACCATTTCCACCTCAACTGTGTGCAAAACGGAAAAACAAAAGGTGAAAAAACTGAAGAGCGTATCAACTAAAGATATTATAGGCAGCACTGGCTATAATGAACACACGCCAACCAATATTATTATTTGCACTTCACACTCGCAACACTCAACACACAAACCTTTGTTTTGGTATATTGGTGTCTGTTGTTGTTGTTGTTGTTGTGGTGTTGTTGTTGCTGTGATTTTTGGGTCTAAAGGTGGCCGTAGGGGCGGTCGACGCCAGCGAATGGAGCAATCGCTTGTGGAACGGCACATTGTGACGCCTATAGAGGAGAGCAGCGGTCGCGGAAGAATTCAAGGCGGAGGAAGTAGTGATGATGTTGCTCAGGGAACTGGAATGATGCGATGTTGCCGGCACAGGTGTTCCTGGTCGCTGTTGCTGTTGCTGTTGCTGTTGCTGCAGATGTTGCTGGTGGTAATGTTGCTGGTACGTGGAGGATGACGATGATGACGATGACGACGATGACGACGACGACTTATTGCCACTGACGCCACCGGTGACTGCTGCTCGCAATGCTGGCGATCCCAGCGGCTGCTGCAGTCGCTTGTTGCTGCTGTTGCTAATGTTGCTGCTGCCGCCACAGATGTTACTGCTGCTGCATTGGGCGCTGAAATTTGTTTGTTTGGGTATTTTTTTGCTTTTTTTCTTTTTGTTTAGAAACACTAAGCAACACTTTTCAACGTTTCAACGCTTTCGTAGCTCTCTGTCTCTATGACTGCTGTTTCTTATATCGCTGCTGCTGTGTGGTTTTTTAAGTAACTCAAAGAAAAACTATATATAGATATATGAAGACAACGAAAACCAAAAAAAAAAAAAAAACACAAAAAAAAAAGGGGAAAAGGGAAACTCTATGGCCTATTTGCATGCACAGATAAAACTGCCTACTTTTTGCTTTGCTAAAACAAGTAAAGGAATTTTTTAGGCATGCCATCAAAGCAGGTTTTTAGGTTTTAGGATTGCTTTTAACGGCTCTCTGTTCAAGGGAGCACAACTGTCCCCTACATCAATCATAATTATTACTATATCAAATATCAAATATGTATCGTATATATAGAGATTATGTATCAAAAATACACTAAATAGAGGCAGTCAAAATGGAGTTTCTTTGGGTCACAAAAAATTCGAAAAGGACTTTAAAGCCAAACTTTAGTAGTAAATATTAAAATATTTATGTTTCAAACAACTAAAGTATGCTTTTAAAACTCCTTTTGGGGAACGTTTCTTTAAAGGATAGAAAAAAGAGTAACTCCTCTACAGTTTCTGGGAATTTGGGAAGAAGATCTTAACGAAGGCAAACTTACTTGGTGCATATGCAGGGCGCCTTTTGCATGGGATCCACAAAGTTCCAGAGCTTCTGACGCTGCTGTTGTTGCTGCTGCTGCTGCTGTTGCTGTTGCTGCTGCTGAATCTGCTGCTGCACCAGCTGCTTGGAATCCTGCTGCAGCGGCTTATTCTGCTCATCCTCATCGTTAGCTGCTGCCGTCCCTGTTCCAGTTCCGGCTGATGGGGTTGAGGATGCGGCTGCCACTGCCGCCGCCGCCGCAGCATCCACGTGAAGCGTGTTCATCACGCAATCCTGCCAGGCTCGCTCTGGCATTTCCACGGCAGCCGAGGCGGGAATATGAGTATTGTTGGTGTTGAAGGTGAAGCCCGAGGTGGGCCGTTGATCGTAGTAGGGCTGGAAGGCGAGGCGCTCCAGGGCGCTGACCGCTTGTGGAGCTGCCTTACGAGATACATCCTTGACCGAGGCGGGATTAGCAGCTCCTCCCGGGGCGCTGAGAGAAGCGGGGCCCACGGGAACAGCTGTTGGGACACTTAGGGAAGGCGGAGCAGAGACAGCAGCTGCGCCCGGTGGGCAGGATTGTGAGGCCATAACGGCGGCCTCAGCTGCTCCTCCACTGCCCACGGAGCTTTGCATCTTCTGCATCTCAGCGAACTCCATCTGCTCCATGTCGTCCAGGTCTGTGACTAGTACGTAGTTCGTGGGATGATACATCTTATGACCACCTGGAATGCAGAAAGAATAGGTTAAACTCGTTAGAAAATCTTACAAAGATCTCTGCCTGTTCATATTTTTGATGTTTGCAGTTTTTGGAGTCTAATTACTTACCCGACACTACCTCCACAACGGGTGGCACGTCCGTGTTGTCCTTATTGCACAGCGGGAAAAATGAGGCCCAATCCTCGAGGATCTTCTCGGCCATGGGATCGCTGGCCTTGTAGCTATTGCCGGTGAGTATCGCCGCGATGCCAAACGGGGCCAACATCACCTTGCGCGCATGCGCTGGCGTCGCGGCCTTGGCAGCTCCACCCTCGCCGCCTTCTAGCGGTTCCGTTCCGTTGCCATTTTGCTCCTGGCCCGGACTAGGCACTGCTCCGACACCACCCGCCGCTGCCGCCGATGCTGCCGCAGATCCTGGCGGTGAACTGGCCGCTGCAAAGGCGGCGGCCGCTTCAGCCAAGTGTTCCTTGGTCAACGGGCGCACGGCGGGATGCTCGCGCAGATCTATCGAGGCGCAAACAGTGTCCCCGTGTACGAAGAACGTGAAGGAGAAGGACAAGTGCTGGGAGCTGCGATAAAAATTAAGGACAATAAGTAAGAAACATTTGAAACAGCAGATACATATGATGATTAATATAGGGAAAATGTCCTTTGGAAAGATACGAATTTATTTTGTAAAAAGCCGAATATATCGGTTTATATAGTGTATCGATATTTGCCGCAAAAGTCGATATATACAGATCGATATTGATAATAATATCAAACAAATACAATCGTCATACAAATATTTCTCTGATAGGTTCCTTGATAATTTCAAAATAATTTAAATATGATTTCGATATGATCTTGACTTGTTTTTTTTATTTTCTTTTTATTAAATTATTTCTTGAGAAATGTATGCTTTTAATAAATATAAAATTAACTATTTTTCTTTACTAAAAAGTCTTCCCAATTTGTATAAATTTCATCAGAACTCATAACCAATATCATGCTATAACTTCTGATAAATGCTAAGAATTATCAAAAACCCATAAACATTTATGCTTGTATTCTAGCTTTCCGTGAAGAGAATTTCTTGATAAAAGCTTTGCCTTATAAATTTCATAATTTAAAAACCAAACTTTAGAAGGCTACTTAAATCTATTTTTAGGCTTCATTGAAAAAAATCCAAAAGCACTTTTCAAGAGAAGAGAAAGTGTCGCAGGAAGAACGATGCAATGCCACAGGCTTCGATGTCATTGCACAGAGTTCCTGATCTTTATTCTAGGATATTTGTGGTCGCTATGCAAATCGGAGGACATTCTCAGCATTATTGCATGTTCAGGGACCAATATCCGCAAGAAAAAAATAGTGTTTTTAAAATGCATTCTCACCTGCGTCCAAAAAGGCGATCGCTGGAGGTGCAAGGTTGCACGAACCATTTTCCAAAGCGCACAATATCCTTGGTGAGCACGAACCTGTGTAATTAATATCAAATTTTTATTATTATTGGGCCTAATTTGAAATATATTGATCAGCATTACCTCTCCATAAGATTGTGCAGCGCCTTGAACAGCAGCGATCGGCACTCGTAGGTGAGAGCTCCCTTCCAGGTGCCATTCCAAAGCAATTGGTTAGCTAAAAAGTAAATAAAAATTTGAATTAGTTAACTAGAAATCAATAAAGACCACATTAAGACAAAAAAATTATTAGATTAGTTAAGTTTAAACGATTTCTTATATGTTCTTATATTTCTTTATTGCCAAGATACAAAGAAAATAAATTACAATATTATCGTCACAATCTCAAGAGCGATTTGGAAATCTATGAGATTAAACTATTTTTGAGGTTCATTCTAAGACATGTAGTAAAAGTGGAAAGTGTAGAAAAAAGTGGAAAATACCGTAACAAAAACAAATAGAAACACAAAAACGGGATCGAAAACATTGGGGAAAGCACAAAAAAAGAGACGTCAACAACGCAAAACAATCATCCTCCTCCCACTCTCTCTCTCTCTCGTTCCTCTCTCCCCCAGTTTCTGCTTTCAAATCTTCTCCCCAATTTTCCTCTCGTATCCTCCAACGACATGCACACGCCTACAACCAAAAATCGGTTGATTATTGAGGTAATTTATTTTTGTTATTGTTTTGTTTTGTTTTCATGCGCCTTTGACTTTTTTTAACGAGAAAATAACTTAGAGCGAGACAAGAGAATTATAAGTGGAAGAAGCATTAAAAAAGATACATCTGTATAAAGTGTGTAGTAGAGTAGAATATGTAAATGCATTTCGAGAACAAGAAACGTGAGAAGAAACGAAAACCGGGAAAATGCAGCAGACGAAGGAGAGGGAGAACCCAAAAGCGGAAGTGCAAACACTTGAAACAAAAACACCACAAAGACAACAAAAACAAAAGCAGCGAGTAAGAGATTGAGAGGCATATCAGAGAGCCGAGAGATTTGTGAAAGAAAAAAAAAGGACAGTCTAGAAATTTTTGGAAAATTCCAAGCATCCACCGCACACACACACCTCTCCCTCTGCCTATCTCTTTCCTTTCTCCCAAAATTCTCACGCACTTACAACACAGACTGCACTGCTTTCCACTGCTTTGTATTCCCTTCAAACTGCTTCTGCGTTGTTTTTTTTTACGTTGGGTACCAGCAAAGCAAAGCAAATGTTGCAAATATAATTACGTAAAGGTAAACAACTTGATAAATGGGCAAGGCAAAGAAAAAGAGAGATAGAAAGACAAGCAGGCGTTGCAATTACCAAGCCACTGCTGCTTTTAATTGTTGTTGTTTTACTGGCCACTGCTTTGTATATTTTCTTTTTTTCAATGAGATCAGCGTACCGTATATTTATTTGTTTTTTGTTGTACAAAGACGCTTAAACTCACGCACACTTGAACCAAAGGGCAATGTACGATTATGCTAGTGTGAGTGTGCGTGAGAGTGTCGGCCTCTCTGGCTCTTCTCTCTCCACTATTATCTCTCCCTTCATCTCTCCTTCTTTCCATCTCATCTCATTTAACATCCTGCAAGCCGGCTCCTCGCCGTTTTCTCTTCACCGCTGAGGTCACACACTCACATACACATCTAAAGTTCAAAGCTCGCGAAAAAGCCCGCAAGGGTAGGCAACCAAAAGCAAACACAATAACAAAGCCAACAACAACAAACATCAGGAAATAAACAACAAAAAAATGCAGCTTCGCCGCTCTCTTTGCAAACAAAAAGACAAAAGCGTCGAGGCGAAAGGAAACAAAACGGGACGACAAACAAAAAATAAAAAGTAAAAGGAGACTTGACTTTAAAGACAAATCAAACAAAATGTTCAGAAACACAAGCATCCTGCCATTCAATTCGACTGCCAGACTCTTAAATTACGTTTTTAAATGCATATATTCTTTTTAAGTCATTGTTCTATTCTTAAAATTCCTATTCCCCAATTCTTTCTATACTTATTCCAAAACTTATTTTTCCAAAAATTTTTGAAGTGCCTTACATCTAGTTTTTTCCTACCGGTACGGATTATTTCGATGTCCTGATTTCGATTCCCGACCATTGCCTTAAAATTTTTCCTAATTCTCGATTGTGGCGATTTCACCGCCACAGCTGCTACCATCAGTCTTTTTCTCCTTCTTCTTGCTTACCTCAATCGGAGCTTCGGAACAGGAATCGGAATCGGAATCGGAATCAAAAAGAAGGGAAAAGGGAATCGAAATCGACGGCGGCTGCTCAATGCAAATTCCACAAACACACATACACAAACTGTCTGTGTGGGTGTATTTTTTTTAGCACGTGTGGTTTGTGCACATGTTGCTGCTGCTGCTACTCTCACAAAAGAGAACAATTGTCTCTCTCTCTCTCTCGCTTTCTTGAAACCAGCGAGTGTTTAAGTGGCGGAGAGTGGTTGTTTGGGAGAAAAAAAAAGTGCCGCTAGGCGTGCGCTCGCTCACACACACGCACACACTACCCCGCTCTCTCTCTAAAAAAAAAATAATAATGCTATTTTAGGTTAACATTTTGCTAACACAGCGATCTCCCGCTCACTATACTCGCACTCTTTTAGTGTGTGAGAATTTCACAACAATTGTAACGGTAACTGTAACGTGTAATTAAGAGAGCCAAATGCCACAATTTTTACATTTGCGTGCCACAAATAATAAAAAATCGCTAGCTGGCCAGCAAGCGAGCCCAGCCAGCCCGTCGGTCAGCAACAAATGTTTTAATCAAGGTCAATAATCTTGCGCGCACACACACATTGCAAATTGTTTAGTAAGCGCAAAAACAAAACCCAAACCAAAAGCAGGTAAAAAACACGAATGCAAAAGGCAACAAAAACCACAGAATGAGCAAGAAAGCGCATTGTAATTAAGCTCAAGCTTGCAAACCAGTTTCAAGCTCATTCAAAGACCGAGAGCGTGGTAGAAGCAGAGATCTGAGTCAAAAGAGCGTCAAAATCCAGCAAGAGAATCAAAGAGAGGGAGAGAGAGCACTAGCACGTAATTATTGGCTCCAATTCTGGAGCACACACACACCAACACGCAGGGGCACACTAACACGCAGACGAGTGACAGCTGTTTAAGGTAAAAATCGTATGGCATCGCAAATACAACAAACATTAGGTACAATGACAACAAGTAGCGTGTGGGGCGAATCAGATATGGTAGAAGAAGGGGGGTGGCGTTTAGGGGGCAATTCCAGAATATATCGCACTACTAACTATTCTCGCTGGCGATTCTCCGTCGGCGTAGGCGTGTCTCCTGTGTCTTGTCGATGACTTCGTCGGCCCTCCGAAAATTGGCCCAAAAATGTTTACACCAAGGAAGACTTTACACGTTACCTACTCGAGTTGTAGCAGCTCAGAAAACGTGTAATTTTAATTAATCCGGCATTAGTTCACAAAATACATTGCCTATTTTTAAGCGTATAAGTACATTGATAAAGCAACAAAACATGAAATCGTATTTCAACCTTAAATCTTGTAGTGTGTATTAATAAATAATTAAGAAAAGAGGTATAGTTTGATAAGTTAAATAAAACATCCCGGTCTTGAACGTTTTCTCAAAGAAATCAAAGGCCCCAAATTTGACATTAGGAAAACAATTAGGCTTGCTTAAGATTATAGTGATAAATAATATATAATTATACTGTAATTTATTTTTATCCCATTATCTTGCTTTTATTCCACAGTGCAGGTTGGCTGAGATTTGCGGCGTTGCCGTTTTCACCCGCAGAAAATCAGAAAATGCGAGAAACAGAGCGACAGCAGCCCACAGTAACAAAAACAAGCAAAAACAATTCACTCTCTTCGGCTCTCACTCTATCCCTCTTTTCACACGCCGCTCTCTTTTCCTTTTTGAATTTCATTCACACGCACGCATTCACGATGGGAGATATTTTTTTGTTTTTTGTGTTTTTCCGCGAGTTTGTTGTTTATGGCCAAAAAGGCTATAAAAAGAAAACAAATGTTCGTACAAACGGGAGACAAAGTAATGTCAATTCAATTAGTCCTTGTCATCAAAAAACAAAAAGAAGGCTGTATGCAAGCGTGACAAAGGCAGAAATATGATAAAAATAAAAAACGAAACGAAATCAGCTTGATTGCTGAGCTACGTGCATTCAACTCTCAACTCCAGACGGCAAATGTGCGCGCCTAAAACAAAAAAAAAACGCTAACGCAAACATCCAGCAGAAGCTAACTGTAAAGTCACACCGGCCACAGGCCAGAATGACGTAGGCAGATAACGAAAGATACAGATACAGTCGGACTTCCGTATCGCGTATTACGCAGAGCCCTTTAAAAATATCTCATTTTCAATTGCAAACAGCATCTATTACGCACGACACTAGATAAAATATAGAAAATTGGGAATTTCTAGAAATTCTGTACTATAAGAAACTCTTGGAGAGTGCAAACAAGGGAATGTTAATAAAGTCGGTACGGTTAAAACTCTTAATTAGAAGACATTTTTTTAATCTTCAAACACGTAAATCTATCTTTACGCTACGTTTATTAGTGCCTCGTAGAACCTGTTGTAATATATGGCAGTCAGTGGAATTTGCCACCGAAATTCAAATTCGATTTCGAACTCTACAATGTACGTAGTTGGTGGTCAGAGATAATGCGGCAATAACAAAAATATTGAATAAATAGTGGCCACAAGCACTGGGCTGATAAGGAGAAAGAGAAGGAGTGAGTGCCGCTAACAGTGGCAGTGTGGGAGTGGAAGGGGGCCGCAGGCGGTGGAAAGAGAGAGCTACTGCTGCTTCTGCTACCGAAGGCCAGGCGGTCGTGTGTATCGAACAACCCTCGGAAGAGCGAGAGAGACGGCAAGCACCCTTCTTCTCCGTTTGCATAATTACAGAGACTGAGGGAGAGAGAGAACAAGAACGAGAGAGTCTAGGAGCGAGCGAGTGAGTGAGAGAGCAAAAAACATTGCAAATGACAGGTGACGTTTTTTGCCCGCCTTCCTCTTCTCACTATTTTGGAGCGAGTGGGAGCGAAAGAGGAGAGAGAGAGGGAGTGGGAGGGAGGCCGCCTACGATTGACGTTTTTGCTGTTTTTCTTCTTTGCCCCTGTTTTCTTATAGTTTTTGTTGTGTGTTTTCTGTTGCTGACAGATCAAAACGACGCCATGTGAGTTGAGTGACGCCAAAGGCAAATCAGAGAGGGACAGAGAGCAAGAGAGATGAGAATGCAGAACGAGAGCAATAATAATAATAATAATAATAATCTGCGGCAATCGAAATGTATTTCGCGTGTTTCTCTGTTTGTTTGTTTGTGTGTCACCGTTGTTTTGACTTTTCTCACACATCAACACAAGCGCACACACACCAAGTTAGAGACGCGCGCGAATACACCTACACAAATGCGTCAAAGAGATGGCGAAAATGTGTTGCTGTTTTGGTTGTTGTTGCATTGCATGAGATGGATGCGGCCTTGAAGCTTTATTAAATTCATCACTGCTCGTGTCTGTGTGTACGTGGTTGTTGTGTGCGTGTGTGTGTGTGTGGCAGAGAGAAGGAGACAGGGAGAGATGCAGATAAGGTATTACAATCGATCATAAATATTGCATTTTAATATATTTATAAAAAAATATTAGATCGATTGTTATTTTAGTTTCTCGTTACATTTTATAAAAAAGATCAAAACACACAACTTTACATAAATAAATTAAAATTAATAATGAAGCATTATTAATCCTTGGATATTTTGTTATTCACCTTGATTACTCTATATATTAGTTTTTTTAAATTTCTAAATTGGGTTTTAAAAATATTTCTCAAGGAGATCATCTTATAGTAAGGGATGGGAACACTCACCCGCAACACGTAGCAGTTCGGCATCGACGAGCTCACTGAGATCGGGCTCCTCGCCGTACCAGAAGATCCATAGCTCCTTGGAGGCGGCCAGCGAAAGGGGCGGGTGGACCTTGGTCGAGGTGGTGATCTCGAAGGTTAAGGCATTCTGGTCGGCGTTGTCCGTCTTGGTGGACTGCACCCGCCGCCACACGCAGAGCATGTCCGCCTGGATGCATCGCGAGTAGGAGCGCAGGATCGGGTCCGCCAATGGATCACTGGACGCGTTTGGCCGCTCCCCGTTAACGAACTTTCGCCACTTTATTCCACATAAATCAGTCTGCAAAGAAAAGACATACGTTAATCACTTAATACGTAATTAAAAGCCAGGCAATTTTTTTATGTACATATAATGCCAAATAGGTTTGGTAATATTCCCTAACGCCCACTGATAGCCAGCGCCAGCCGTCTTTATCTATAGAATAGTGGTGTCCTATCATTTGTTTGCCCCGCCATGACGAAAACTGTAATATCAACACAAGATCTACTTTGAAATGACGTACTACGGGTAGCGAAGTCTCTCTATTAAAGATTTGTTATTGCAGCTGCCTAGAAAGTCTTTGAAAAATGAGGTTGACTTTAAATCATGGAAAGCTAGTTCTCCGGATGATTTAGGTTTGTTTTTAGGGCGCTATATAAATAAAATGATAATCTTAAGCATTTATAGCTTATCCGTCTCAATTGAAAAGAATCTTTTGATTTATTGAATCTTTTACTTAAATTTTCATGTTCATAAAAATAGATACGTTTTTTAAATATTAAATTCAACAAATAATAGAATATCATAATCGAATAGGCTTCTAAAATAAATAACAATATGTATAAAAATATTCCGTTTTATAATAAATCGCATTAGCTTGTGAAATCCCAATGATGCAGTTGTCAAGGCTTGCATTATAATAATATCAAAATAAAGTCAACATCACTTTCTGACTCATAGAAGCTAACATTGTAATAGGTAAGTGTTTATCAGTTTGAAGAGTAAACAGAAATCTAACGTTGCCTTAGACTGCACTAGTAATATCCAACCCTGCATGAATATTTCAATAAATAAATTCAGGGTTGAAAACAGCATGGGTTTGAAATATTATACTTGCCCTATTAGTAACATAAATAAACATTGTTTAAGCATATTAATAATAAAAAAAAAACTTTAGGAACGGTTATAATTACACAAGAAAAATATTTTTAAAGAATTTTCATTGTTTAATTAAAGTAGAAATATGAAAATTGTTTTAAATACATTTTTTTATCTCTAATATCTTTTAAAACGCCAACTGCTGACTTGAGGAAATAATTGTTTGTATGTTCGAAAAAAAAGAAAGACAAGATAATCATCTTGAATTGTTGCCCACTAATTCAGCAGTGTTGCGAAATGCGCCGAAAACACACTCTCAGACACTCCATACACATGTAACACACATTCCTCACTGCACTTGGCAGCTACAAAAACAACATTAACATAAATAATAAAAACAACAACAAGTAGCAAGCATAAAACGACCAAAGCGAAGCTCGAAAAATCTTCCGCCGCCTCGAAACTCAAAACAAAAGCCCGAAGAGGAGAAAAAGAGAAGAATACGGGAGACAGAGGTGGGGGTGGGGCGGAGAAGAAGAAGAGGGAGCTGCAGCAGAGCCAGACAAGACAGAAAAACAAGAAGAAAAGACAGCAAAAAGAGAGAAAAAAGAAGACTGGCTGACTAACTGGGCTCTTTGGCTTTTCTGTGTTTTAGTCTTTTAGTTTTTTTTTCGCTGTTTGGGGTCGTCATTGGCGGCTTCCGTTGAATACCGACTGGAGTTGTTGGCCAAAGCATAAGCTTTTTTTTTAACTTCAGCACTGGATGGATACATATATGCAATTTATTTGAACTTGTTAGCTGGCATAGAAGTTTATAACTTTTCAGAACGTAAAAGTATAGCATTTTTATCTTGGGTCGCTTTTACATATAGTTTAACCAGGAATAACGCGATTAAAAACAAAGAAAACCGCAGACCTAAATATGGTCCAACCATATAAATTATAACAAAAAAATGTAGCCGACATAACAACAAATCTAAAAATAATTAATGCAAAATGTAAACTTTCTCATGGGAAGCGCACTAATAATTCTTAAAGAAAACTTTTCTTAATTATTAATAATTATTTATTAATTATTGTATCTTTAAATATTATAGAAAACATTTTAAAGTGCATTTACTAATCTCCACTAAAAAAAATAAAGATTCCGTCACCCAAAATTGAAATAAAAATAAAGCATATTCAGCCACACCGTAAATGAAATCTAATCATTACTCATATTTATTGGTTAATCACAAGCTTTTAAACAATAAGCGGATTAAACAATTTATAAAAAATTCCTTGATTGATTAACAAAAAAATGATTTCATGAGACGTTAAGTAACAATTTTAGAATTTGTAAGTTAACTACTTTGTTCTTTTATACCAGCTTTTTATATATGCTTACTAAATATTGTTTGTATTAAAATGTTCGATTTTAGAATATTTTTGCAATAACAAATAATTATTATATTACAAGTTTTGCTCTTAATTGAACTAGTCAAATATAGTCCATACTGATCTAAGGGACTATTATTGAAATTATTCAAATTTCTGATACCTTTATCTAATTATCGATAAACAAAGATACTATTAAAACAAGTTGCTGTAACTGGTACTGCTTGTTTGTGTGTGGCGGTGGCAAGCAGCAACGAGCGAGCGGCAAGCAGTATCCGTGCCCAAATCAATGGGCTAAAGCGAGATGGAGCCAAAATAAATAACTGCACCTTACACCCATACAATAGCGCACAAGAACGCACACATTCACACCCAAAGGTATTCCCCCAAACCGGCCGTCAGTCGTGCTATCTCGCTCTGTATCTCTATCTTGACGACAAAAATGTTCCACATTCTTCCGCTGTCTCTCTGCGATTTCAATGTGCTTTATTTATTTTCTTTTCTTTTGTTATTGCCAATTTTTCTGTGTTTTCATTTTCGCTCTCATTTGTCTCGCTGCTTTTTCTTGGTTCACTTAATTTCATTTTGGCTTTTATTTTGGGGCGAGCTATCTCGTAGGTTGCTTTTTCTATCTTTTATCTGCCCACTGTCTATCTGCATCTCGTTCTCGCTCGTTTTTGCAATCCTTCAGCGACGACGGGCGAAAGAGTGAGGCAGAGAGGGGGAGTGTTTCCACACTCTTTAGCTGTTATCATTCCAACATGCTTTTTGCTTGTGTTTGTTCACGCGCGCGTGCCTCTCAAGTTCAAACTGTTCTGCTGCGCTCTCTCTCTCTCTACCCAGTTCTTGCTCTTGCCCCCTCTCCAAAACCATAGTGACTATCTCGCTCTGACGGCTCTCGCTCTCTCGGAGAAAGTTTGGCGCGTTTGTTATTGTTTCGTTATTTCGTTGTCGTCGCGTTTCTTTGGCGTCGCGGCCTCTGTTTCATTTCTCTCTTCCTCTTCACCCACTTTAGCCGCTCTGAACTCCCAAAGAGAGTTGTGGGAAGAGCGAGTGTGGGGAGCAGAGAGAGTAAAAAGCACTCGGAAAGAGGGGAGCACGTTGACTTGTACGCACTGCCGTCGTCATCGGTGCTTCTTCTTTGCCTATTTCTTTCGACTTTTCCTCAGCGTTCCGTTTTTTTCGGTTTTGGGCTTCTGTGCCTTCTTTCACCTCCTCTTTATTTTTTCCGACCACCACCTTCCTCTTTCCACCGTAAGATTCATTAAAGAAATATGCCAAAGAGGAGAAACAATAGCAATAGCAACACTAGTGGGGCCAACAAACTAGTTGTAGTCTTCGCATCTTGACTCTTCCTCCTCTCTTCCTCTGGAGATGTGGAGAACCTGTTATGGGCCACAAAGTCACACAGTCACAGTCACCGTCACCGTCAGCGAGTCGCAATCGCAGTCACAAAGTAACAAAGTCAGAAAGTCACAGAGCAACAGCCGCCAAGTTGCCACAAAGACAACCGTTTAACTGAACTACAGTGAACTACTGGAAGTAGCCACTTTCATTTACTATTCTAAGTGAATTCGGGTTGATTTCTTGAAATTATGTTTATGAATCTTAATCTGTTATCTTTTATCAATCTATTAACGAGGTTTTGTTGAATAAAATAATTATTGGGACGAAAATATCTTTCGCTTTTATTTGAAGAAGTCTTAATCTCAAGAATTAAATTACACTTAATAAAAAGGGGAAAGCCCTTTTAAAATTTACTGTTAGATATTGTTATCCCATGAGTAAAAAGGTAGCAAGGTCTTAAAAAGTAGAACTAAACACATATTGAAATAAAAAGCTTTCCGACAAATCACTTCTTTACTATTATTTAAAATCTTTATTTCATCTGTAAGTATATTGTAGTTACATCGACTAATGACAACGACAAACTAAGGAAATACATCATTTGGGAGTAGTAAGAAATCTTGCATTAAATAAGGACTGTTATAAAAGTAATTTAATGAATGCATAAAATATTTTAAGTAGCTATTTCTTTTTTAATAGTATAGCTCCTCATGCTTTTATTAAATTTAAAGTTTTTCGAATAGTAGCATTCCAAACATTAAACTTTAAAACAAATTTAACGTTATTGTGTTCAGTTTTCTTTGCAAAGCATCAGAAGCGATAACGATAAACAGCTGGCACTGACCAACCGGCGTCTTCTGCTAATCGATGAGAGCGACACAGAGAAAGGAGAATGAGAGGACTATTAAGAAGAAGACTGGAACTAATGAAGGCAATAAGAGAGAACAAGAGACGTGAGATACCGTGATCCCATGATCAGTGGTTTACAGTTACGCGGTGCGTGGGTGACACACCCCCGCAGTCGGCGTTGCCACAACCGCCCCTTTTTAGCATCCTCACTGACCTAGATCTAATAGGAACAACTACATAACAAAAAACCCTGAAAATGAGTAAAAACAAAATCAAAAACAATGCAACTCACCAAGGCATAAAAGTTTGTGTGGCAATCCTCCAAACTTGCGCCGTTTGTCTGATGATTTTGATGCGTCATAGTTCTTGGCTTGTTTTCTTCGCACAGCAGCAGCACCTCATTTTCTCAACTATTATTATTATTCGTATTATTTCTGTATTGTTGCTGCTGTTATGGATTTGTGGTATTCTCTAGTATTTTGCACATTTGCTGTTGATTTTCTTATTTATTTTATTTCCGTTTTATTGATTCGGCTGCACACACACACATGCACACAAACACGAACGCACGCACGCGACAGAGAGAGAGACACACGGATACACAAACTGTGCTTCTTCCTCTTTCTCCTCCTCCTCCTCCTCCACCTTCTCGTTTCTTTGCTTTATGATTTTGTTGTTGAATTTGTTTGTAATTTACTATTGGTGTTTGGGTTTGATTTACTTTGATTGAATTTGTATTTATTTATTTATTTTCTTAAGGAATTTTTATATTAATTTTTGATCTCTCGTCTAACTTTGAACATAAACGTTGCTTTGGCAATGAAACACACATACTGTTGAATTATTCATGTTGTTGGTTGTTGTTGCTGGAAGATAAAACTTTTATTAGATTACTATGGACTCTCGCACTTTTCTTTTTCTTAATAGAAGTAACTGCGTTCAACTCCGGTTGAAGACACAACGGTAACAAGATTTTCCGCATTTTTCCAAGGTATTTTTCTTATTGTTTTATTTTTTTTATTTTATGTGATTTGGGCTGCTGCTTTTAGCTTATTTGTTGCTACTGTTGGTTGCTTTTCTCACTCAAATACACAAACACACACACGCTTAACCATATAATTACAAGGGTTCGTTCATTCGCTGTTTCATTCATGCAAAAGAGAGCGCGTGAGAGAGAGGGCGACTCAGGAATTGACTTTTTTCAATAGCAGGCAGCGAGTATATATACACACACTCACAGCCACTCACATCTTCTAGAAACACACACACCGAGCCAGCGACGATGAAAGTCGTTGGATTTTTCGTTAATCGTTGATGTAGACAAAAAATAAAATAGGTAAGAGTTTTTCGGGTATTTCAGCGAAATTCAAATTTTTTCCAGCCAATCATTTTACCCTGAATGCGGAGAATAAATATCAATGAAATAATTGATTTAATTTCTTAGAGCGCAAAAAGAGATGAGTAATGAGGTTTCTCGAAATACGGCGACGACGTTACACACAGACAGACACCGCGCTCACAAAACCGCACTGAGCACTGCTGATCATTCATTTTTCCCAAAAGGAATCAGAATTTAATTATTATTTATAATTTATTACTCAGGCTTTTACTATTTATTATTTTTTTCGCACAGCACACACAGCGCGAATGACGAGTCAGAAATTTTCGAACCGACTGCGAACGCTGGCCGCCACACACAATGGAAATTTTGCTCGCCTAGCTTTGAAACAGCTATATCGTCGTCGCTACATATAGATCTGTATGAGTGTTTGCAGTTGTACTGGCGGCGGCGGCGAGTAGCGAGCAAGCGCGAGAGAGGGACAGAGAGCGAGTAGCGGCGGCGGCGGCCGAATAGCGGCTTTTGCTCTTTTTGCACAGAGAGAGAGGGAGAAAACAAGTTTTACCGCTGCATCGGTGTGTGTGCGTGGCGGCGTCTGTTTATTTCTTTCCCTCTAGCTTGCGCTCGCTCTCTCTCTTTGTGCATCTCTTGGGGATGCACAACCTTTTGGGTGAGATAGAGAGAGCAGATCGATTAAGGGAAAAATCTGAAACCCAAACTCGAACTCAAAGATAGGCTGAATAAAAAGAATCCAAAACTGAATTTCATAATTTATGCACTATACAACACTGCACACATACACTGGCGGCCAGCATTCCTCTCACACTCGTCTCGACTCGACTCACACACACTCACACAGTCACGCAGCGCGCAACACCTACATGGCAGAGCAACCACTTTCGTAGTTTTCTTTTCGCCCCGTTTCTCTGTTTCTGGGCAGTAATGTGTGTGTACACATCAGATTTTGAAATAGCTGAAAAATACAACACACGAAAAAATAAATGCCACAGATAACTGAGATCGCACAGTTGTTGCATATTCTTTCTCTCGCCCAGTCACTCCTGCATCCTTGTCCTCCCCCTCTTCCTTTTCTCCCTGAGCTGTCACACACACACACAGCGCCGGGGCAGCGACCGCTGTAAGGCAATTAAAAACTATTAAGCCGCA
Organism: Drosophila seguyi; assembly: GCA_008042675.1. Lineage (NCBI taxonomy): Eukaryota > Metazoa > Arthropoda > Insecta > Diptera > Drosophilidae > Drosophila > Drosophila seguyi. The sequence continues at coordinate 53,355 of VNJU01010038.1, read as the reverse complement.
GCGGAAATGTTTAAACACGGCTCAGACGCAATTTGCCACTTTGCGCGAAAACAATTTCCAATCCAACGGAACTTGGCACTGTTATTTATACTAATTTGTTGCAGCTCTTCTTTTGTAGTACCACACACACACACGTAGGCCCTCTCACTTTTGCATTGCGTTTTCGGCATTCTGTGTTTTATTTTTCATTATTTCACAATTATCTTATCGCCGATCTAGTAATCCTTGGGTTTTACATTTTGTTCAACTTTCACTCTCGATTTCGGGCACGGGAAAAATCTGCGATCGATTTTTGTAATTGTAATTCGCCAGTCGAGTTTTTTTGTTGTTTTAAAAGTCCACTTTGTAAGTGTGACCAAAATCCACCCACGAATTGGTAAGTGAGACCAACGCTTTTTTTCGGATGTCAAATATAGTTCTACACGCTGGGGTAAAATTATCAATCGGTTAATGCAAAATGGGGTCGATTTATCAACCGGGTAAACTGGTCGGGTAACTTGCCGTTAGCTAATATATCAAGATATTATTTTTAAAAGATTCGGCCGAAAACATCAATGTCATTGGTCGGTGATGTTTTCAAAATATTGCACCGGCATAAAAAAAAACATTGGAAAAAATCACCCAAAAGAAGTCAATGGATAGTTAACTTTTTTATTAATTTAAAAAAGAAGCTAATTCTATAATTTTTTGTATGTGTAACAAATGTTAACAAGAAGCTTCTTCAGGATTCATATTAATATATATTTTTTTAATGTAATATAAAAACAATAAATAATAACAATAATAAAGCTTTCATAATGTTTTTTTTTAACTTAATAAAGGGAACAAAAACTTAAAGGAATAAGTGGAAGGTACAAACTTTCTTAAGTATAAATATTTTCCTTTTATTTTTGAATTAAACTCATTCTATAATAAAATGTACGGATCCCTCACAGATTGAGCACTTGTTGTACATGATTTTCATGCGAAATCTGCGCAAAGATTATTCTACAGCAAGGATGAGGACGATTGAGCGAGATCAGGGTGATGAGATGGAAGCAGGTGCACGACAATGTTTTCCAATCGCCACCAATACCCTGCTTAACGTCGATTATGGATTTGCAGCTCTATTTGCTATTTTTTCAAAAAATCAAGAACTCTAGATATTTTCGTAATTCACTTTCGATTGTTTTCTTTACCCGGTTCAAAGGCAAAAATTTCAAAAATAACGAGTCGATTCGGTCATTAGGTTTTGCTGCCATTACAGATTTTCGACTGCACAGAGGGCGCCAGATCGTCAGCGATGAGTGTTGCCAGATTTTTCGGTCGTCAGCGATCAGCGCTGCCAGACCTTGCGGTCGTTGGCACCTTATGTGACCGCACTTTCAAAAGTGTGACCATTAGGTATAATTCTCGGCTGCACAGATGACGCTGTGCGAAAACCTGTTCTGTTCCCGCCGCCAGCCGCCCGGACGCACCCCCCCCCCCCTGCGGTTCCATGACACCAGCGTGTGGGGCAATAAAAACAAACAGAACGCTTGGCGGCCGCGCCCGCCCTTCCACCTGAGCGGCCAACTGCAAAAGTGGGCCGCCAGCGAAGAAGAAGCAGCAGCAACAACACAGCGACAGCAGCGCCGGCAGAGGCAGAAGCAACCGATTGGATTCAAAAGATTTCACTTTTCGACTGGCGACTCAACGGAGCGGAGCTTAACAACTAACCGATTTTCCCCCGACCAGCAGGTGTGCCTAATAATTGCTGTTTTGTACCTGAGAAAAGCAGAGCTCGAGAGCAAACCGGGAGAATGTACCGCGCCAGGGGACTACGGATTATTATGCAACAGCTGGAGCGAAGGATTCCCGTTTCTGGAGAGCTGCATCCGTCCACCGTTGCGCCTGCGCTGAAAACTTTCACTTCTCAGCAGCAGCAGCAGCACCGTTGGACGTCAACGTCGACTGCGGCGGGAAAGCAGTCGGCCAACGTCCAGGTAACTTCGCCGCCGCGCCACGATTGGAACAGGGCCGTTAGCGAGGCGGAAAGGATCGTGGGCTATCCCACGTCCTTTCTCAGTCTGCGGTGGCTGCTTAGCGATGAAATCGCCAATGTGGCGCTCCATTTGCGCAAACTGGTGGGCAGCGCACATCCTTTGATGAAAACAGCCAAGTGAGTGAACCCAATATGTGATAGATACCATTGAGGTTTGCGAGGAGGAATGGAATTCCTGTCCAAAGGTCCTAATAATCCCCTTTTTTTAGGCACCTGCTCTACAATGGCAAGAACACTATGCAAGCTTGGGGATTGATTGTGCTTCTTGTATCCAAGGCAGCAGGACATGCACCCAGCGTGCCCGATGTGGAGCAGGACAAGAGTGCTGGCGTGCTCCATTCTCAACGGGCTCTGGCTGAGGTCACTGAAATGATTCGTATCTCTCATCTGGTGCACAATGTAAGATTTAGATTGGGAAAAATCAGCTTTAAAAATATGATTATTATGTATTTTTTTGTAGAGCGTGGTGAATCTGCAGTCCAGCACACAGGCTGGCCAAGATGGGTCCACCTATGATGACATGTCCTTTGGCAACAAGATCGGTCTCCTTACCGGCGACTACCTGCTGGGCCACTCCAGTGCAGAGCTGGCCAATTTGCGCAACCAGGAGGTGGTAGAGTTGATCTCGTCGGCGGTGCGCGACTTTTCCGAATCGGAATTTATCGGCGAAAGGGACGAGCAAAATAATCCTCTGCCGTACAAGCCGGGAACGTTCCAGCGACCATCGCTGAGCGTCGGAGTGGACTTTAACGAGCACGATGTAATGGCACCGATGCCCATCGCCCAAGTTCTTGGCAATCCCGAACAGGAGTGGGAATGCCGCAATATATTGAATGCCGGAAGTCTGCTGGGCAAGTCCTGTCAGGGGTCGTTGAAGTTGGCCGGCCAAAGTGAGGAGCTCCAGCGTCATGCTTATCGTTTCGGCAAGCATTTGGCTTTAGCCTGGCAGGCTTGCCTCGACGCCGAGCCCTTCCAGTGTCCCACACTCCCGCTGGATGCCACTTTCAGTTTGGTTAGTGCCCCAGTTCTCTTTCACCTGGAGCATGATCCCGCTATCTATGCCGAGCTGGAGGCGGGCAAGCAATCGGTGGATAATATTGACTACGAGAAGATTCACAAGGCAATCCTAGCTGGTCCGGCGTTGGCAAAGACCAAGGAGCTGCAACGAAAGCACACAGCTGCCGCTCTCGCCGTTCTGCAGCACTTTCCGGCCACCGATGCTCGCCAGGCTCTGGAGAACATCATTCTGGCAATGCAGGATCTGTGATCCGCAACGAAATCGTTTCCACGGGATCTGGGCTTAAGTTTAGTTGTATTTATTCCATTTGGGTCACCCATCTCCTTTATTAAAGCGAACAATTTTTGACTAATCTTAGCTGGGTTTTTGTACTTACTGTTTAAACTGTAAAAACTTTATAATTGTTATTATTCCAGTTTAGTTTATGTAAGGCATGAAAAATCCCAGAAAACCCAAATATTTTAGTCAATATATATTATCTACTTTTTATATTGTTAACAAATGTAAAAGTGTTTTAATGGGAAATAGAGTTAAATTTATGTCCCTTAAAATGAGATTTTCTTCTCTTATTTAGCTTTAAAACAAAAACCACGATTGGGCCTCTAATTTCTAGGTCAGATTAAAGTTAAAGCATTATTGCTTTAATTTCAGTTGTATTAAAACATAAATAATTTAACTAAAGTAAGTTACAATTAATATAGAACACAATAGGTGGTTTTTTGTTACTTTACTCTTTAGCTTCTTCTGGTGATCTTCATCAGAATCAGTTGCTTGCAGCGATCGTATTCGAAATAGTGAGGAAAGTCCAGCGGTAGATGCTCCAGATTCCAGGGCTTATTTGCAGTTTGACGAAGGAAATACTCGTACATAGGCGCCACCGAATCGCAATCTTCCAGGGTGAAGACATAGCGCTTTTCCAGGGCCATGTATATGGTCTTGGGTCGCCCCAACTGTCGGCTCCTGTCCAAAAACTGATCCACCACACCGATAAAGGCATCGGTAAGGGTATCGCAATAGATAACATCGGCAGCCAGAATGATATCGCTGTCATCTATGGCCTTCAGGAGCTCCTTTGATTGCTCTCCCCTTGGAGTGAGGAAGTTAAACTCCAGGACGGATACCTGGCCAGTTAGGAGCTGCGAGTTCCTTTCAACATTGCCGAGAATCAACTTTAGGATGCACCCCAGATCCACATCCGTGCAGTATACTTTGCCGGGATTATAAATTGCAGCTGCTATGCTGGTAAGGCCCACACCAGCACCCAGTTCCATGATGGTTTGTCCCGCAAACTCCTGTCGCTTGGCGAAGAGGTAGTCTGCCAGAAGCAGTGCACCGCGCCACACTTGCAGCCCCACCAGTCGCAACTCGGTGGCCTCGGAGTGCTCGAGTTCGATCACGCCGCGTCGCGGCCTTGGCACCTCAAGGTCACCATCACTGTCCGTCGTAATCCCCGCCAGCTTCTCCTCCACCGGATAGACGAAGCGGAACTTGGACACTGCCCGGCTGCCATCACGCGTGGTCTGGTAATTGGTCTCGCTATAGATCTCCGACGTGACCGTGAACATGGTTGAATTATGTATGCATCACGGCGGCGGCTATAGGTGTAAATATATATTATATATGTTTTTAATCGCTCGTCACATATTCCCGGGTTCTTCTGCCGCCAATCGACAATCGATTGCTTTAAATTGTATCGAAACTTTTTGTCCACTGTTTTTAAAAAGTGGTTAGTTCTTAATATAAAAATACGGGTAAAAGCAATGCTGTAACTGTATTGTATATACAAAAATATATGATAATTTTAAACATTATTAGCCTGGTTTAATTTGTATGCTAAGGTGGATTTTTTGTTTAGAATTTGTTACGACTTTTTATGATTTGATTAAGTAATTCCGTTTTTAAATACCTAACATATACATTAATATAATGCTAATAGCAAGATAATAATAAAAAAAAATAAAATCTTAAAAATAATAAAGGGTCGAACATTTTTCTTTTCCAGAAACGAAATATAAACGTAGTCAAGCCATCCATGACTTTTCCATAAACCCAAAAGTACCTATTGTTGCTAAAGCGATTTTATTTCAGTCTAAATAGTGAGCTTAAGCGATGTGGAAGTATTTTAATAAAAATAAAGTTTTAAATAAAATTCACAAGTATCAGTTTTTTGCAAAAACTTTTTATTTTTGTGTAAAAATTAGTCCGTTAAAAATTTCAGAACATTTTTAGAAACACTTTGTACGCGTAAAGCCAAGCAAATATTATGAATAACTCAAATTCATCCAGTCAGCAGAGCAGTCTTTCCGACTTGTCTCTTGAGGCCAAGGATTCGCCGACACCGGATACAGTCTTTTCAAATTTTTTCGGTCTATACAAGCAGGTTTGCAAAGAGCATTTGACAAGTGAGCAAAAATTGAATGGAGCTAAACGCCAGTGGGCTGAAATGAGTGAAGAACAACGAAATCAATTTGCTCCGGTAATTTGTGCTAACTGACATAAGTCATTGCATTCAATCTACATATATAATGCATTCTACAGGAAAAATCGAATGCTAGCTTGAGCGTAAAATCGGTAAGCGACGCCCAGCTGGTGGAAGGAATCGCCCCGCCAGCAAGACCAATAAGTGATACAGCCTTTCACAACTTTATGGAGACTTTCACAATTGGACTTTCGCAGAAAGCTGCAAGAAGATGGGAGACTATGAGTAAAAGTGAGCGAGAAGCGTATGCTCCAGTAAGTAAAGCTATCACTTTTTTTTTCAAGTCTGTTGTTGATCAAATGATACCTCCTCTGCTCCTTGCAGAAGGACGATGTGGGTGGCTCTCCCAGTGGATGCTTGAAATCTGAGAATGGCCAAGAGACGAAACCCCCTCAGCTGGTCAAAGAAATGTTCTTCACAACCCCTGGCCAAGAGAGTTGTCCTAAAAAGAGGGTTCGTAGGTGCCCAAAGCCCGTCAAGAAATGCCGGAAACCGAGATGCAAGCCAAAATGCTCTAGACCCAAACCTAGGTGCTGCAGGCCCAAGCCAAGATGTTACAAGCCGAAGCCTAGGTGCCGTAGACCGAAACCACCATGCATGCGCTAGATGGCTTACGAAAAAGTACGCCTACCTCCACGTTTAGACCATGTTTAGGCCATACTTTCAGTAGACAATCTCGGATCACCAAATAAAAATATTCAAAATTGAATCTGCGGGTATCGATCACAATTTCTAGTAGTCTGGCAACGCCTAGGTCTACAGCGGACTAGTGTGACCAGCTGTCGTGGAGGGGGAAAATCTCAATTCTTTTTCAGACAAATTTCAGCATAATAAACGGGCTAACTTTTGAGCAAGAACGAGAAAATATGGAAGACGACGATGTTATTGTGGAGGAGGTATGTCCTGCACTTAGCCAAAGCATTTCCCTGACTCACTTTCCACTGGATTCCCCGTAGATACCAGTGTTCCTGTCAAAGAACCTGCAGGACAGCCTGTATCTCTTCCAATACCCCACAAAAACCGAGCTGCCAAATCATGACGGCTCCGTGGTGGTTAACTGCTGCGTGAAACCCTTCGCCCAGGAGGTAAAGGTGGACTTCGGCCTGGACATCGAGTCCACGCACTTCGATCGGTTCAAGGGCGAGCAGTTTGCGGTGGCCGCCGACGGCAAGAACACGTACGGAATGGCGCCGCAAAAGGGTCAGGAGCGACCCACCTATAAGCGTGGCATTATGGACAAGCAGGCCTTTGTCAGTAGTCGGTCTATCACCGATGTTGGCAAGTATATTGTGGGCATTTACACCGATCGGGAGGTGCACCTGTCGCCGCTCACCTCCATTGTTCAGCTGCGGCCAGCTCTCAGCCATTTCGACAAGGAGGACAAGCGCAAGAAGGCGGAACAAAAGGCCCAGACAGAGGACGTCGACGACGATGAGGTGCTGCAGCAGGTTACGGTGAAGTTTGCCCGCGGCAATGCCAAAAATTCAAGCGGAAAGGAGCAGCGCGCCGGCACCTACGATGGATTCGTACAGCGGATCGCGGACGAGCCATGGTGCGAGGCTTATTGGCATGCGAGGGGCACTCCTACTGCCGAGTTGGAGCGCCAAAAGCTTTTCGCCACCAGTCACCAGAGCAATCAGGCGTTATCCCTCGGTCCTTCCGACTATCTCCGCCGGCTACTGCCCTATGACGAGCATGTGCAGCCGGTGGACAAAGCCCCCGGTGACGGAACAACTGCCGCCGCTCAAGTACTGCCCATCTACAACAAGGCCATGTTGCGCACGATGCCGCTGCTGGAGCAGCTGAGGGTGCTCCTGCGTGATGCCAGAATGCTATCGTTTGCCGATGTCATTGAAATACTGAGCGAGCACGTGGATCCACATGTGTCGTCGGAAAAGGTACTGGCCCTGCTCCCCCAAGTGGGCATCCTGCTGCATGGCAACTGGGTGCCACGGTCCGAGGTGGTCTTCCCCGAACGAATGCTTTCCCACGCCAACGGTGTGGCCGCCGAGCAGATGATTCGGGCCAGAGATTACATAGTAAGTGTGAGGAGTTGGATTTGCATTCCATTTAATTTATTAATTTTTGTTTTAAATATTTATATTTCTGTAAAAAATTACTATCAGAGACTAAGCCTGTTTTTATTCACAGCTTTTCCGCTTCTCCCGCACCGCTGGACTGTTTCGCGCACAGGTGATGGCCGCCACTCAGCTACCGCCGGCGGAAACCCTGGACGTGTTGCGGACTGTGGCTCGTGTGAATAATGCGAAACGGTGGGAGCTTCTACTGCCACCGGACAAGGAGTTCGAGCAGAAGCATCCGGAGCTAGTGCAGCGCCAGGAGTACCATTGGCTCGCCTCTGAGCAGCACTACAATGAGATGGACTGGGCTCGGGAGACAAAGCGCGTGCGGAAGCGATCAACGCGCAAGAGTGAATCCCAGTCCACGTCCATGCAACCGCCACCACCCGCCCTGAATCCCCATTCAGCTGCAGAAGCGTAGCATCCGTTGACCACAGATTGGCGGAGAGGTCTGCGCAGTGGAAGTCTTATACATTTAGGCACTAATAAAACACGGACGAAAATGTTTATTTTGTTGCTAGCATTGAATTTTTGATTAGATCCGTGATATTTTCCGCAAGCGAATCCCTGTTGGATTTTGTCACCTGGAACAGCTTCGATCCGGGCGACTTCTTTAGCCGAGCCACCAACTTATGGGAGCTCTTTTCGGGTATTGTGATCACTAGAGGTATTTGGGTCTTCTGTAAAAGATCCACAATATTCGACTCAAATCGCTGGCTAAACATCTCCATTTTGCCCACTTCATCAATGACCAGGAGCATTGGCTTTGCTCCATCATCCTGGCAATGCCAGGTGCTCAAAGTCCTGGACAAACACCGAATACTTGCCCACTTTGGGGCGTCGCTTATCAGTCTCCTCTGAAGTGGTGCTTCGTGCCAGGACACCACGTTTCCCGTTTAGGGTAACCACATCAAATCCGATCCGTTGGCCAGCTTCACGCACTTCCTCCGTGTAGAATCCCTGCAGGAAGTTACCTTCGTCACCTAGTTTCGAGCAAATCCTGCGAACCAGCGTGGTTTTACCCACTCCTAGTGAGAAACTCAATTTAAAAGATTGTTTAGTTTGATATATTGTTTAAGGAGCTACCTGCAGGACCTGTGATTAGTATAGCCCGAAATATGTCACTTTCCATGTTTTGTTTTGTTTTGGTTTAGAAATTTGAAGGAGAACTAGATCAACCAGGAATGGATGAAGTAGTTCCACAATGCATGTATCGAGTTTTTTTGAAAATGTCTTATTATTAATTTTAATTAAAATGTTATTAAATTAATTACTCAACGGGAAATTCATGAAAATTAATTACAATTAAATTTATTATTTTGAAGTGTGACCGCTCTTTCTACTTGTTGTTCGGCATTTTTGAGGACTAATGACGCCCTGGTAATTATGCCAAGCATATGCTCCGAAAGAGGGGATCTTGCTCTCTGAAGAACGAATAAAAAAAGGGTTTTGACTAAGTATAATCGAAAGAAATTAAGAAAAGCTTTCAGCAAACATCCTTTCTCAAAAATAAAATAAAAAAAATGTACCGCAGTTTTCTTTCATCACCATAAAACCACACCTAGCAGTTTTTGGCGGGATCCAAACAAACAATTGTTTAAAATTTTAAAATGCTTTAAAGGAATGAATTTCATTCGCTGGCCTTTACTCATATATATTTTAGAACTTTAAACTAGCTTCTTTAGCAGTAAACGCAGATTCGGTAAATCAGTTACAAACCACATTTGTAAGATCCAAAGGAAACACATTTTCTACGTTCTTGGCTTGTAATTCCGTAGCTTAACGTACAGAGTTATGCTAAAAGGTAAAAATCCTTAAACTCCTGTCCTCTTCTTAGTGGGTCTTGGCGGCCAGACGCTTGTCGCGCTCCTCCGAGATGCTGAGCTTGACACCCTTGCCCTTGGGCAGGGAAATGTAGGGCTTGTTTCCCTTGCCGATGATGAACACGTTCGTCAAACGGGTGGCGAACACATGGCCCTGGGAATCCTTAATGTGCACAATGTCGAAGGATCCGGGGTGACGCTCGCGGTTGACAACGGTGCCGACACGTCCCAAATTCCTGCCTCCGGTGATCATGCAGAGGTTGCCTGTAGAGCAAAAAGCGTTCGTTTAGTGAAATCAAATCAAAGGGATATCAGTAAGCGAGTGTCATTGCACGTAAAAGTTACTGCAACGGCTGTGGGATACCGAAGCAGAGACCGTCGTGACAAAAAATGCTTTTGGCTAAATGTATTTGAACCACGCAACTTTTAGTTAACGTTTTGTGGACTTCGAACCAGCCAAGATATGTCAGTGCCCAACGAAATCTTACCGGAATCGAACTTGATGTAGTCGGTGATCTTGCCGGAGGCAATGTCGACCTGCACGGTGTCGTTGGCGTGGATCAGGGGATCCGGGTAGCGGATGGTACGACCGTCATGTGTGACAAGGAATGGAACACCCTTGGCGCCCAGCTGGGTCTTCTTGACCTTGCACAGCTTGTACTATAAAAAATTAGAACAAATAAATTCCAAAGTAAGTCACAATCATTCAAAGGAGGCACTCATTAAAAATATATGTAATTGCACGTAAAAGTTACTGAAATGACTTCGGGTTGCCAAGTCAGAGACCGTCGTATCAAAAATTGCTTTGGGCTTCGATTTGAACCAATTAACGCATAGCAAAAGACGCAAATCGGTCTTCGACCAAGCCCACCCACACAGGCAGTTATATTTTCCGATCGTTCACTTTTACCGAATAATTTTATGTTCACTTCTGTTTCTTACTTATTATATTTGTAATTGCACGTAAAAGTTACTGAAATGACTGTAGAATATGCCAGATCAGAGACCGTCGTATCAAAAATTGCTTTGGGCTTCATTTTGAACCAATTCACGCACTATTTTAAACACAAATCGGTCTTCGACAAAGCCCTTTAGCCGCCCATTACTTTCGATAAACAAACTATACAAAACCGGCACAATTTTATCTAAAAACTATGAATTGGAGCACACATTTAGTTCCTTGTCGACAGAAAAGAATTAACTCACCTTGGCCTCCTCGGCGGAGATGCGGTGGATGGTGAAACGACCCTTCACGTCGTAGACCAGACGGAAGAACTCACCGGTCTTCTCCAGGGTGATGACATCTAAAAATCAAGCAAACCCATAACTTTAGTTTAACCAGATCTCAAGGAAGCGCTCCCGGTGCACAACTCACCCATATAGCCAGCCGGGTAGGTGGGGTCGGTGCGGACCTTGCCGTCAACCTTGACCAGGCGCTGCATGACGATCTTGGTCACCTCGGCGCCGTTGAGGGCGTACTTAAGGCGATTCCTCAGGAAGATCAGCAGGGGCAGCGACTCGCGCAGCTTGTGGGGGCCGGTCGAGGGGCGTGGGGCAAAAACGCCTCCCAACTTGTCCAACATCCATGCCTTGGGGGCGGCTAAACGCTTCAAATGCTTCTTAGGGCCACGAGCCTGCAAAACAAGAATGGAATGAGCTCAGTAATCCGATTCCGACGCCGCAGCAAATTCAGAGATTCCACGGCAAAAAGGCCACTCGACCAGCTAGGGATTCTGTTTGGCCATCGAACACCACTCACCATGTTGTTTGATTTTCTATATTCAACGGGCGGTCACTGCAAATAAGAACAATCGATTTTTTAGTTTTGTGTAAACATTCGGGCTATCCCGCAAAAAGCGGCTTCAGTTGACAGAAAATCCGTTGGTCCTGGGCGCCGCATACAATAACAGCAGTTTTGGTCGATCCTACGGTTGCCCATTTCGAACGCCGGTTCACAATAACAAAGGCCGATGGCCGAAATATAAACGAATTAAAATTACACGTACCGTCCGTCATGCAATACAAAAGGAAAAGGAAGTAGAGGAAGCCAAAACATCGATGAAAACATCGATGCATCGATGTTTTTCAAATTGTCTAAAACATCGATTAACAACTAATTTACAATCGGTAAGGCGTATGATTCCCAATCGCTATGTAGAAAAGGTACTTTTGCGGTAGAGTTCCCAATCGGTAAGTAGAACATGTACCTTTTGGGGTCGAGTGCCGAATCGGTATGTAGAACATGTACCTTTTGGGGTCGAGTGCCGAATCGGTATGTAGAACATGTACCTTTTGGGGTCGAGTGCCGAATCGGTATGTAGAATTCCCAATCGGTAAGTAAAATGGTCCGATATTTACATTTTTCTACGTCGTGCTCATTTTAGAGGTGCAAAAACATCGGTGAAAACATCGATGCATCATGTTTTTCGAATTTTCTAAAACATCGATGTTTCTGTGCCACGATTAACAACTAATTTCCAATCGGTATGTAGAAAAGGTACTTTAATTTAAAAATTGTTTATCAGGTGTCTTCAATCAGTTTAAAGAAGACGCAAACAAATTTTCTGTGTGGCTGCCAGTCAGACAGAGCGTTCAGCAAAGATGGGCAAAAACTTTCTGACTGCAGGACTCGCCTCAGCCCCGACATTGTTGATAAACTTCTGTTTATTAAAAAAAAACGTTAATTTTTTAATAATATAAAAGAGCTTGATCTTATTTATCAGTTTTTTAATATCAAGAAGTTCCCTTTTTAAGTTAATTTATTTGTTTTTTAAGTTGCCGAAGTTTCCTTTTTGAGTTCATTTATTAGTTTTTAAGTTCGTGAAAGAATAAATATTTCTTATTTAATTGTTAATTCAACAATGAAAATAAATTTCACTTATTTGAAAATTAGAAAAAAAAAATTTAAACCGATGTTGTGTCGATGTTTTGGGAAGAAACATCGAAAACATCGATGTCTCCATACATCGATGTTTTTGCACCTCTAAAAGGAAGTTGGTGCCAGCTAGAGGCTGCTAAACTATCGCTGGCACTATCGATAACTCTGATAGAGAGGAGTCACATATCTAATGTGACCAGAAAGTTCTTGCTAATTTAGAGAAATTGGTAAAAGTCACCAAATGTTTTTAAGTATTTCTATGTTATTTTAAATAAAGCCTTGCTTTCGAAAAGTTTCAAGCGGAATTACTTTATATATTTTTAGTACTAGGCTTAAATGAATATATCTATTTCGAAAGGCAAGGTTAAAAAAATAAAACCATTGCTCGCATAAAGCGCTTGTTTTTTGGCGCCAGGAATATGTTAATAAAAAAATAAGCGCAATGATTAGGTTTATTTTGAGATGTAATTCACAAAATACATAAATAATTAATATTCTTCATTGACCGGCGTCATTAGTGGCGAATACATTATAAAATTAAATGAACAATCGTAGGTCTTTAAAGTGCATTTAAAATAAATACATTAATAATAACTGAAAACATACCAACTAAAAATAATAAATTCACCAACTTAATGAAATTATAAAGAAAAAAGGTGAGATCCGGACTGCTTAACGGAAGACAACATTTGGAAAACATCCAAACATGAAATTCAATCGATATTTCGATAGATTTGACACTTGGTCCCATCGTCCCACTGTCGTGCACCGATAAATCGAGTGCCAATCGATTTCCAAAGATTATTTGCAAAGGCAGTTATTTTTTTTTAATTTTACAATTGTTTATTTTCTCATTTTTAGTTCATGTCCCACAAACACACAATTAGCGTTTCAGGCATTATTAATTACAATCTGTAAAACCTACTTATAAATTAAACTGCGGCAACAATACAATTTGCCAAACGGATTTTCGCTTGCCTATTTATGGTGTGTGTGAATTGAATGCATTTAAAACCACTCTTGGGGCTAAATAGTTATAAATGGTTAATTGGGGTTCCCTTCAATTTTTGTTTGTTTTTGTTTTTGTACATAATACAAACTGTATTCATTCGCTCGCTAGTTTAGTCACTACTGTTTCTTGTTTAGGCGAAAGAACTTAACGTTATGTGAAATACATTTTTAAGAATTACAATGTATGCAGTTAATGAATGTATAGTTTTTGCTTTAAATGTATAATTCTATTTTAATGGCTACGTACGTCTGTCTGTGTGTGAGTATGGGGAGGGAGGGGAGTGCGTGTGGCATGAGTGGAGTGTGTCTCCATGTTAGTGTGTGGCGTAAAGGGCATGGCCATTTTTCTCGCACTTAGTCTGTCGTTCAGTCCAGCTTCTTCATCGATTTAAGGGCCCGCTCCCGGAGCTGCTTCTCCAGGTCCTCATTAATGATCCCCGGCCCCGATCCGCCCGCTAGCAGGAGCGGCAGCTTGCCTGTTCCGTTCCGTTTGACAAATCCGACAGACTGCACCTCCTCGTCGCTACTGCCCGGGGAGCTGCTGTCCGCCCGCGATTTGCCGGCACTGCTCTTCCGCTTGTGCTTCTTATGCTTCTTGCTCTTCTTGCTATGCTTCTTGTGTTTCTTATGCTTATGCTTGCGCTTTGAGGAGGCCTCTGAGTCGCTGTCGCTCGATTCCGCCGCCTTCCTGGCCTTCTTGCGCTTTTTCTTTGCCACTGTCTCGTCCTCGGAGTCACTGTTACCATCCTCTCCGCCCTCATCCCGTCGCGGCTTCTTGTGGCTTCGTTTGCGGTGGCTGCTGCTGCGGCCTCCCAAGGACTCCTCACCGCTGGATGTGACAGCGCGTTTGGACTTCTTGTCCGAGCGTCGCTTGTCCTTCTCCTTTTCCTTCTCGCGCTCCTTCTCCTTGAGGACCGCCGCCGCTACCGCCGCCTCCTTCTCCTTTTCCTTCTGCATCTGCAGTTTCTTCTTCTTGTGGCGCTCATCACCGCTGGAGTTGTCTTCGTCGTCGCTTTGATCGCTGCTGCTAGAGCTGTCCGAGCTGCGACGCGCCTTCTCCTTCGCTTTGCCTTTGGCCGCAGTTTCAGCAGCTGTCGGCGCCTGTTTCTTGCGGCGCGGCTGCTGCTGTTCTTCGCTATCGTCGCTGTCCGCGCTACTGTCCGAGCTGCTGCTTTGGCTCTGGTCGCGGGATTTCTTTGGTGCCGCCTTGGCAGCGAGGCGCTCATGGGGCTTAAGGAACGGAGAAGGCGTGCGGGAAAGGCTTGCGTAGCTGTTGCGCCTGGCCAGAGCCGGAGCCGGAGCTGGAGCCGGGGCTGGAGCTGGAGCTGGGGCCGGGGCAGGAGCCGGAGACGGTTCCACCACAACAACTGTTTCTGGCTTAGCTTTACGCTGCTGCTCTTCGCGGCAGAGATCGATGGTGTTTACAGCCGGCCCAGCAAACTCCACCGATGAACGTCCTAAAAGGTTTAAGCCTTGGTTACTTTCTGTTTCGAGTGGAACCCCCTTTTCCGTCCCACACTCACCGACTGGACTGTCCCGCTTGCGGCTGGGTCGCGGACTGGAACGACTGCGGCTTCTCTGACGGCTGTGGCTGTGGCTGCAACTGCGGCTACGTCCGCGCCTCTCTTGCGGACTCGGACTGCGCTGTCGCTGCTGAGGCGGGCGACCACCTGCAGGTTCAACCGAGCTGCCCGACGAGGAGCGTCTTGGCCTGGCCGGCGGTGGATTGTCCCAGCGATTTACATGCCCGCCGCCGGGAGAACTGCGCCTCTCTCTGGAGTTGGGACGACGATCGCGCGAGTTTCGCCTCTGTTGGGGCGAGGAGAAACGGCGTCCAGGACCCGAGGGTGGCGAAAACTGTTTGCGGAACTGCTGGTGGCCCTGCTGGTGGTCACGCTGGTTAAAGCGATTTTGCTGCGGCGACTGGCGTCTGTCGAAGCGGCCCATTCCGCCGCCGCCTCCTCCGCGACCACCACCGACAGGACTTTGCCTGGCCTGCCAATGAATTCGGCCACCGCCCCGAAAATTGGGTGAACCGCCACGATGCTGCCACATCTGTCGATGCTGGCCGCCACGACCGCCACCGCGTCCCCCGCCTCTAAAGTTCATCATGGGCGAGCGGCGACGATTGTTATTGAAGCTAAGAAGAGAGAGAATTCCCAACCAGAATTAGTCAAAGAACGGTAATTACGTGACTTATTATGCAACTCACCGTCTTGGGGACCGCGAGTATCGCATGGGTGATCGTGATAGTCGCCGGGATCGGGATCGACGGCGAGAATTGGAGCGCTGGAAGCGGCTTCCGCCACCACCACCATTATCCTGACGCATGGGGCTGCGGCCGCGCGGTGAGAAGCGCCTGCCGCCGCCTCGGCGATTGCCTCCTCCACCGCCGAATTGCCTGCCTCGATCATTTCCGCGCTCCATGGAGCTGGCCGAGTCGCCGCGATTGTTGCGATACTGCCGCTTATTCTGCACACTGTTCTTGTTGCGGCGGTGCTCAAACTGATCCTGGTTGCGCTCTGGCGACAAGGAGATGCTGCTGGAGCGTCCTCGTCGGCGACTGCGACGCGAGGAGCTGCGTGAGCGGGAACGCTTGGGGCTGCCCGAGCGTGAGCGACTCCGCGGTGATCGGGATCGAGATCGCGAACGTGACCGCGATTTGGCCTTGCCCTTGGCAGGCTGCGGCGCCGGCGACTTGTCCGACGAGTGGCGGCCATTTACAGTCTTGGCGGGTGCGGGCTCCACGGAGCCAGTCTTCTTCACAGAGCCTCGCGATCCAGAGCGTGACTTCTGGCGGGAGTGGCGCGGCGAGCGAGAGCGCGATCGACGACTGGGACGCCGCTCCCTGGAGGCGGGGCGGGCGGCTGTGGAGGAGCCGCGCTTGCGGATGCGTGCCGCCGCATTGGCCGCCGCCTCACGGGCTGCACTGGGCACTGAACCGTTATTAGCAGGCTTGGTGGAACGGGAGCGCGACCGAGACTTGGACTTTCCGCCGCCGTTGGGCGACCGGTCACGCTGCCGATCCCGGCGCGAGCTGCCACGCTGAGACCGAGATCGTGAACGAGATCGGGAACGGGATCGAGAGCGGTCCCTCTGGCGCTGCTCCTCCTCGCGTTTGAGTATCTCGTCCTTTTTCTGCTGTATGAACTCTGCGGGTATGCCCGAGTCGCTATCCTGCGCGGAGAGCAGCAGTGCCCACAGCTCGCCCATAAACTGGCGGGCATTGCGGCCGTTGAGGAAGCCCGTCATGTTGATCTGCATCTTCTTGGGGCACGGGTACTTCTCCTCCTCCAGCTGGTTGTAGACGAACTCCACCACGACATCGTCCTCGATGTGCAGGATGTCGGTGATCTTCTTGCTGATCCACGGCCGCAGCACGTCCAGCTTCACCTTGGACATGTCCACCCGCTTATTCAGGCAGTCGCCGAACTTCATCTGCTTCATCAGCTTTTTCTCCTTGTCGCTGAACCTGGTGTCCTGCTGCTGGTTGGTGCCCTGTGGACGATACATTATATCGGAATTGGAAATAGACAAATGCCAAGTGGAAGTTGTCAGTTTAGAAACAACAAGGAAAAATGGAAACGGCAGAGCAAAATGAAAGGTGAGGCGACAAGGGTGGGGATAAAGCATTTATCGATTGCTGTGGTCTGGGGCAGGGGGGGGCGCGCGCTTACCGTGAACATCATCTTGGATGCGTTTTGCTGAGTCTCTCTCGCTGAGGGAGGGGATTTCGGTGCACTGCCGCCAAATCGTGTCCCCTCTAGGCCAAGCACATTTGTTTGCTCCTTCGGCAGGGGGAAAAATTCAATAAAAATATATGTAACCCGGCACCACGCAAGTCAATTGTCTACACGCACACACACACGCACAGCGTCTTTTCGCCACAGCCAGGGGCCGTGTGTATGTGTGACGGCCGGGGATGCTCTTCGCTCGCGGCGAGTTATGTAGCTGCGGATAGCTAGTTACGCACTCTCGGTGACGCGTGCTTAATCAGTTGCACCTGTCGCGGTCATAAAAGCCTTTTCCGTTACTTATCGCTTTGCACTTTTTCCTCGCAAATTAAAAAATAGATTCGTGAAAAGGTCTGCGCACAGTGTGACCAGAGCGACGGCGGAAATATACCAAAGGCTTTGGTAAATATACCGAAATATACATTCTTGCACTTAATATACTAAACCGCTTAACCGACTGTTAAATTGGGTCCAACGAAATAATACCAAAATCGTAACGGTTTTACCGTCGAATAAAAATAATAAATTTGTATTAATAATATTAAATGTGCTCTATGGGATCCTAAATAAGGATTCCGTCTAATTACTATGATATCTGGTAAATATTATTATGCTGTTTTACTATTATTTTAATCAATATTAAATATTTTGACTATAAATGGATTCTTTTCTAAATGGTACCTATTTCAATATAGCACGACAATCACCAAATATTTCTAATGTTATTCAACATTAAAAAATAATACAATTCCATTAACATTTCGAAACGAATGTTTTTATTTTGCATTTTCGAATGCCGTAATTAGGGGTTCTAATAAATACACACTACAAATGCACGGAGGCATTATTTCAATTTTGTTTAAATTTAGACTTAACATTAGGATTTAATTATTTTTCGAGCAAAATTCCATTTCAATTTTATACAGCTGAGAGAGGGGGGATGAAAGGAGAAAATGAAAAGATGGGGGAAAACATTAAATAACATTGCAAAATTGATTTCGCTACAAAAAATAATTCCTCGTTTAAGTACACATTAATTTAGCCGCCAGCCAGTTAGCCCAGCTCAGCTCCGTTCCGCTACGACCCAAAACTCGCTCAGTTCTTTTGGTTGCTGTTGTTGTTGTTCCTGGTGGGGTGGATGGGGTGTTTTTGGTGACCCCGCCCCCGCCTACGGTATCATGTTGGGCTCCTGGGCGGCGCCCGTCGAGTATTTTGGCTTGCACACGCATCCGCTCTCCACCAGCACATAGTCCTGGCCGGTCAGAGTCACCGGGCCGAGGGGAATGACCAGGAAAAGGTAAGGCACGTAGGTTTGCGTACACTCGCCCCGCACTACGTCGCACTCAGAGGATCTGAAGGAAGGATATAATTTAATTGTAATATTACAAATTTTACAGGATTTCGGTGTTCTATCTACTTACTCGCACACTTCAAAGACCACCTGCTGGAGGAGATCGGGGAACTTCTGGACTATGGTCACCGGCTGGCCGGAGGTGAGACTAACGCCATACATGGGCGCCGTGGTATTGTAGCGCGTCTTGCAGAGTCGCGCCGGCGTCTCGCTCTTGCACTGCTGCGCCGGCGTGGCGTTCTTCAGCGATCGGCCTGTGATCATATCACCCAATGATTAGTCAATCAATCAATCAATCAGCCAGTCGGTCAGTCAGTCAGTCAGTCAGTTAGCTATGTGGTGGAGGTGTGGACCAATTGGCTTACTTACCGTAGCGACTGCTTCCGACGGCCTCGTTATTCACCTCGTCGTAGGCCCTCAGCAGAGCACTGGTGGTTATGGCGGGGTCCAGCGTGCTGGGCAATTTGCTCTGGCGGCCACGTCGCGAGTTTCCGTTCCAGTTGGAGAAGGTGCGCGCCACGGCCGCGCTGCAAAGAGGAGATCCCAATTAGGGGGTTATGGTTTTATACGTTTGAAAAGAAAGTTGTTGGCTGACCACACCGCACTGACTCACCTCGGATACGGCGCATTGTTGGGTCCCAGGCAATCGGGCGAGTCCGTGAGCGCATCGCCGGACAGGTACTTCAGGCCACGCCCCCCGGCACACCGGCTGAGGGGCGCGTCATCATCGGCGCTGCTGTAACTCGGCCACAGTGCCGCGTTCGCGCAGGTGAGTGCGATGCTGATGACGCAGAGAGCCGTTAGGTGCTGCAACGATGAGATACGGATGCGGATATGGGTTATGAAACGGTCTGACTGAGATGGAGGAGGCAATGGGATAGTTTTTTCACAAGCTTGAATCAAGTAATCGCATAATTGGATTAGAGTAATAACCGATATTTTATCAGATACTGATTATGGGGCGTGATCTACCAATAACTCTTGGAACGCTGGATAAACTTGGGAATTATTGTAACTATATACTTTAACCCTCTTTAGAAATGTTTAATTTTAATTCAATTATGTTTAGCTGGGAACCCACAACAATTATTTCTTTATTTTAAGAATTGTAAAGAAATATTAACATTCTATAAATAGTTATAACTATTATTTGGGCTTTACTCTAATAAAGAGTTAGTTCTCATTCATAAATAAAATTGTTAAATATTATTATTAATTGTTTGTTTTTTTAGATACTCTTTAGGAATTTGCTTAAACTTTCCTTAATTTAGTTTAATAAAAATTCCTTGCTTACTTGGTGGAATTATTAAATTTAATTATTTAATTAAACATTAAAACGCCGGTTTTGGGCCCGTGCGGATAACGGTGGCCGATCGCTGGAAATGCTGCGTCACGCAGAATGGCCAACTGGACTTGGCCAAAGTCTGGTCTAGACCGCTGTTCCGTAAGTGTTGTAACGTGTTTTATGGCCTGTCGTTGAACCGCTGACCCTGACCATGGCCCGGGCAGAAGTACAAGTACAAGTATGTCTAGTTTAGCATCTGGCCAGGGGGAATCCTCTACGGAGTTCTGGGAAAACGCACAAAAGTACGCCACTGGCCAGTTACAAGGGCCTATCCCACACAGAGTGGAGCCCCGCCGATGAAAAGTTTCTATTTTCACATACTTGACCCGCTTAGCCCCAAAATCCATAAACAAATTAATTAAGCTCATAAATAACAATCTCGTGAGCCATCATCCATCGTACGTGAAAGTAAAAACAAAGAAGAAATCCAGACGAGCCGAGCCGAGAAGAAATGTTAATACATACAATTTTTTCCATTTTTTTCTTCTCAACGGCATGCAAAGCTGACTTCTAATATGGTCTGAACTTTTTATTGCCTCTTCTTGCGGTTTTTATTTATCCGCGCGCGCGCGTTCATGTATTTTCTTTCACTTTCTCTGTGCAGATTTGGCTCCTGATCAAGTGCCAGAGCCGAAAAACCAGTTTCGATTGAATTAAAATTGCAGCACAAAATTTGCTTTTGGCATTTCTTTACCCTCTCAAAGTTGGCTTTCTGCTGAGAAAATCGCTGCACGTACGTACGTACGACATGCGAAACGATAATCGTAGCGTCTCTGGCAGCCTTTGTGTGTCCGATTCAACGAGTACTGTCAATGGCGGAATACCGCAAATATTTCTTAATTGATATAAATATTTTCTTTGTGCCATTACAATTATTGTTTTGTTTGCCAGCCAAGTTTTTTCTTCAAACTTTCTTTTAGTTAGGCATTTGACAAAAACGAAATGATTCAAGAGAGTGGGGCCGTGTAATGGTCATTGCGTGTGGTTCGGTGGGAAAAACGAAAGCGAAATTCTATTATTTAATTCTTTTCACATTCATTACACGGCTTTAATGATCGCAGAGAAGCGGGAAGAGGGGATCTTACACACGTGCAGACTGCCCCGTGTGAGTCTGGCAGTGCAGCAATGGACACGACACTCTCACCGAGTTCCGACAGTTCGTAACTGCCTTTTGTCAAATTCTGTGGTGGCTCATTAAACGCGCTTTTCTTGGCATTGTGTGTCGTTTCGTTGGTCCGACTTTCCGTTTTTATGACTCTTCAGCAATTTCGTTTAATAAATGCTAGCGGCCGTCTTTTTCTTCGCCGTCGTCCCCTCTTAATTCGACATTAAAAGACAGGTACGGGGACCCCTGGGACCCGGAGAAGCCATTGCCATTTGAACCTGTCACCAGAAAGAGAGACGTATTTTTACCTGGTAATTGCCATCTTGATTGGGTCTCTCTCGGCACCTAATGAGGCGACTTTCTTAGGTCCGCGAGGGTTCATTGTTGGCGCGCGGACATGACTGTACCAAATCAACGATAGCCGCAAGGGAAATGCAAATAGTATCTGTACATAATTGGGCATTATTGCTTTGCTTTGGAAATCGGCGAATCATGCATTAATCAAAAACCCATTGTCGAACCGTTGACAATTTCAAACAGCTCCCGTCATTAGGCTTACATAACAACAACAACAACAACAACAACAAGGTGCACCAAATGTTTTTGCTTTGCTTTGTTGATTTACCTGCGAAAGAGCAAAAGAGAGGGGGCAACAAAGCCAGGCTAGAAAGAACCAAAGTGAGAGATATAGCAACAACAGCAACAACATCAACGAGAACGGCAAAAAGAGACAAAGCGACGAGCAAAACTGTCAAGAGCAGCCCGGCTTCGTTCGTGTATCAGGTGCCGTTATAACGAGGTTAACGACCCACATCGCCATCTCCCTCTCGCGCTTCGATCTCCACTCTCCGCTCAAAGCTCGCATAAACAAACATTGGCGCTTAATAACAAATGAAATTAAATTCTAACACATTGGAACAGCAAACAGATCAGCGTCTGCACGAGTGAAAATTGGTTTCGGGAAAGCATGGCAATGTCGACAGATTATTGACAGCTTACAAATAGCCACAGGTGACGTTGCCCGTGACTGTGACTGTGAGACAGCGACTGCGACCGTTGCACGCAATGGGGGCTTGGAGACCTGAAACTGGTTTATTGATAAGCGTAGCCCATAGCTGCGGGCCATTGTGCCATCTCTGTCTCGCAGTCTGTCTCCGGCGAGTTCCACATTCTCAATGGATGTCAGTGATAATGCATTGTGATTGAAACGAATTGAGAATTAAGAGAGAGAATTGTGCTCGCTTGACTGACACAATTTCCCAAAGGCTTTTGTCCGTCGATTGTGGATCAGTTGGTCAGGAAAAGCCAGTCAGTTGATCCAATGAAAAGCAAAGGCCAATTGTCTTGCAACTGCTGTCAACATGGCGGAGCCACAAATAGAATAAGTTCCGAAATAGACCTTGGATCTCGACAAAAAGATTAATCATTCTATTTTAACCACTGATTGACAGCTTAGGGAAAAGTCTAATAAAGGTGATTCAAAGGTGTATAATCTAATGATTCGAATGAAAGAATTAATCTTCTTGAAGATCAGCTTACAAAAAATTAAATGTAACTTACTCTGGAATAGAGATACTGAAAAAGATTGCCAATCTTTGAAGTATGTTTCTTGTCTAAGCCCAAATCTTTTTTAAGACTACAAAATATTTTTTAGTTTTAGTTGCATTGTGGGTCAACTAGAATATTTTTCAAGCTGAGGTTTAGAATTAAAAACAACTTAAACTTGCAATATAATTTAACAGTGTCTAATATATAATATGGTATATAATATATAATTGAACCGTGTCTAGTCTAAAACAATCAAAGGCTGAAATTGAGTTGTCGGTCTCAATATGATTTTGCAGTCTATTATTAAATGTTTTAATCTTTCTAGACCCAAAGAATATTGATGCCAGTAATTTCAATTATTGCAACCTATAAGCTGTTGCTTACGTTTATCGATTACTAATATCGATACGGGGAACCAACGGTTCGTATGCGCAACGCAACTGTGCAAATGTTTGAGATGCCGCTTCTCAACACCGTTGCGCATTAGACCGTTGTTTTTTGTTGGGGTTTTTCATTTTTTTCCGTTCCGCGACAGACAACAAAGCTCGATGCCGTGATAACCCCGAAGCGACAAAACTTTCAATGCTTTTTTTTATCTCCAGAAGAAGCAGCAGCCTTAACGGCCACTATGCAGATCACGTTTTCCCAGACCACAGAGCGGAATGGGGCGAGGAAAAGGGGAGACAGAGAGAGCAAGACAAGTGCATGGACCCTGCCTTCTTTTGCCTCCGGCTTTCGCCGCCCCTTTTACTCCCCCGCACAGTGAGGTACAGTGACTTTTCCAAAGGGGGTTTTTCCAAAAATTAGGTTTGTTTAAGGAAGTTTCATGGCTTAAAAACTAGACCTAGACTATCTTTTTTAAAGGGTAAAACACGTTCAAGTCTTTTACACAAAAAAAAAACATACAACATATATTAAAAACTTCTCACTTTTCAGATCTATAACACCCCATAGTTGGAGGTGTATACCTACGCCACTGCCCCCTCAGGTTGACGACAGCGGCGCTTTCATTTTTGGACTGTGACCGCGACTGCCCATTGTCCAGATGGTGGGATCCAAATCTGAGGAATCCGTGGAAACGGGGCTAAACCCTTTTGGCTCTCTGCCCGCCACTAGAATCGGGGAATTTTAATGACAATAGAGAGCCGAGGAGGGGGACGTGCTAGACCCGAATTGCCTGCAGCAACACTTTTACTCATTACGCTCTCGTTTTTGATGCTTTGGATCTGGGCAGAAGTTTCACTGCATAATTCGCATCATTATCATTTACTCGGTGGGCAGGTAGGCAGTACCTGTGGCCCATCACAGGTACTGTTACCTCTTGGCGCTACATTAAAGCTGGCAATTAACACAGATTTATGACAATATTCTCGAGGGGTTGCCCTGCTGCCAATCAGAATGCGAATGAAGAGATGCCGGGAATCTTTGACCCAGAACGCCGTTGTGGTTAACAGTTTATAATTCCGCTTTTGCAAATAGTTTTACGCACCTCGTTGTTGTTGCTGTTGTTGTTGTTAGTTTTCCTCAAGGTTTCTTTAAGGTTCGTCGGCCAACAACAAGAGCTGGAGAAGTTGAGACGCTTGAATGAGAATGGGAATCTTTTGCCTGTAAACCAGAAATCGGAGACGGCGAGCAACCCATAAAAATCAAAGTATGAATATATTTAGCCTACTTTTTATAAAATTTTTATTTCGCTTTTGCCAACGGCAATTAGGCGACGCTTTAGGAATCCGCTTTGAATCATCGCCGGCACAGAGAGAAATTTTATATAGACTTCTTATCCCTCAAAATTGCATCACGAATTATTAAGAATTTGTTATTTTCATATAAACAATCGCCAAATACTTTAATCTTTGTTTAATAAAAGACAACTTTTTTTATTCATCAACTTCTTATAATTTGTATTCCAAAAGGAAAAATTTATAATTAGTCTTCTGAGAAATCAGTTTTGAAACTTTCTCGAATGGTTTTCATTTAAGGGATTTTGCTTAAATTTTTAGGAAGATAATGGTAATTGTCTCAGCTTTCTATAAAGTTATACTGTTTCTTAAACTTTATTTATTGAACTTAATTATAAGTAATATACTTCCGATTAGAATTTGTTTCTGTGTTTTTGGCTTCCAAAGAAGTCGATCAAATTTTATAAAAACTGCTGGGACCGAGGCAATTCAACAATTCAATTCAAGGGAAATCGTTTTAGTCGTGGGCGTGATTTTGCTTTCTACCAGTTTTGCTAGCCTCTTGATTAGCATTTTTTGTGGATTTTAAGTCGGTCAAGTTCACTAAGAGAGACGGTAGACTTTAAAGGTTCTTTCTACTATCTCCTGATTTCGAAGAGAGGTTGAACTCTCAGCTACTTTATGGTTCTCTCCTGTTGGAATTTAGGGGCCCGCAACCTTTGGCTTTTAAAGTCAAGTAAGTTCCGCAGGAATGCAGGTGGGCTCTGTTGTTCCACCACAAATCGCTGGGTCGAATCTCCTGGCCATATATCACTGACACTCTTTTCTGTTGCCAATTCCTAGAGAGCCAGCCAGGGCCTGGACGTGAGCCGACTGACAAATATTTAGCTACGAGTATGTGCGGTGTGGATACACACACGTATTTGGGGAACACGCAGCCTAGTAAAAGTTATTTGGCCAAAGCAAATTCATTATAAATTCTTCAAGACCAGGCAAAAAGAAAGTCCCAAGAAAGGTGCTAATTCATGCCATCGGCCGATCGGACCCGAGAAATGGGTCGAGGTGGGCGACGCAGAGATGGAGTCAGAGACGGAGACGGAGCCCAGCTCCGATCTGAGCCGAACCGAACCCAGAACCCAACCCATGCCATTCCACGACAGGCCAGGGCACTTAGTGGACCACCACCGAAGGTGTTGCCTGCTGTGGGCTGCAATGTGTGTGCATATATATATTGCCGCACATATAGCCACATATAATATGTGTTCTTTATGCCATACTGGTTTCCGAAAGGAAGAGACGAGACAAGAACAATGCCAAGTTCAGCAAAATACAACAACAACTAAAATGAGCGTATAAGACGTCGTGTAGAGGTGCGAGGAGAGAGAAGTGTAAGAGATCTTGCAGCTGCCTCTCCATCACCAACTCCATCCTCCTTGTGGGCGCTACGGCAACGGCTTTGGTGTCTTTATTTTTTGTGCTTATTGGGGTCACTTACTTTGACAGAACTTCTACTTAAGCACCGGTATTCCATTTTGTAGCAGTGTGTGAGTGTGTGTTGATGGTCGATGGTTTCTTGTTGGGTTATTGGCTGTACTTGGGCCGTACTGTTGGGTACTACTTGGTACTTAAGCACTCGAGGCACTCTCGTTCATATATATCGTTTCTGGGGTCCGGACTTGTCCAATTCTGGAATTGGCTTTTCACTTCACACTTCACGACCGATGATGGATTTTAAGCTAGGCGCACGGGTATCCACGGGAAGAGCCCTCTGATCTCTGTGATCCGTGATCTCTGCTCTGTGGTGGCAATGGCAATGGCAATGGTAACGCGAACCGACCAACTCGAGCGCTCAACCTGAACTGACGGAGCAGGTAGGTTTACCATTCCTTAAGCACTTGGTGCTGCCTCGTCTGCGCATGCGTCGCCGCTTCTGCCTCTGCTTCTGCTTCGCTACTGCCACTGCTGCGATCTTCGGCCACATCGTCGCACTCGTAACCTGTTGCCGTCGTGTCGCCAAGTGTTGCCGCTGCAGATCGGGCCTGGGACCTCCTCCCGCTGGCATTGTGGGTGCCGCCGATCTGGATACATGTGCAGGCAGGCGGCAGGAAAGGAATACGAGCCACATACATAAAGCACAAGGATTATTGCCAGCAGGAAATTGATTCTAATTTGAAATACGGTTTGACAAGTGCTGAAAGGCTAAGAGATTTCAGGAGTAGAATCCACCAACTGTATAGGAGGAAAATTCCATTGTAAATTAAATTATTTTCTTTGTGAAAATTAAAGTTTAAATGTAAATTTATTAAATGCTGTTTACAGCTATGATATCCGGGTATCCAATGGTAAGAACACTTAAAAAAAGCACAATCATGGCAATCAATAAATATTTTAGGTTAGTCCTTCCTCCATATCAGCCACTGCGGCCAGGGCAAGGGGTGGTGCCAATGCAGTCGTTGACATTACTATGCTTGATTTTGGTGGTTGCTGTGGCTGCTGTTGGGGTTGTTGTTGGTTTCGATTTTGCCCCTCTTCGTCCTCAGGGATGGGCGGCATCAATCTAGCGGAACGCAAGAGCATCACAAAGCAGCCACAGAAAATGCAGCCAATACACCAGGCGCAACAACAGAATAAAAAGATTGGCAGCAGGATGATCAAAAGCAATCGGTCTAAAGGCATTTTTGCGCAGTCCCTTTATAAGGTAAAACCTTTTAGTTGCAGTCCCGGCTGAAACAGTTGAAACAGCAGCAATAGCCAATGCAGCAGAGAAGTGCAACTAGCGCCAAAAAGATGGCAAAGAAGATGGCTAGGATTGATCCAGGACCGAGCTTGGAGAGGAAATCTGAGAAAACTTTGGTATTCATAGCCTTACAGTGCTAAAGTCTGCACCTAATGTTTTTGGTGTGTGAACAAGTAATATAGAGAATTTTTTTTGCAAAAAAAAAATTGTATGTTGTAAGGTGCCATAAATAAAAAGCACAACTGATTGAAAATATATTTTAATACACTTTGCCAGTTCTCATTTATCAAGTCGATTTTATGTATAAATCGTTAATTTAAATGGCTCGATATAAACCAAACCCCTAAGCATTTGATGGGAAAATATGAGTCTTTTACCGCTTGTGGTTTCACCTTCAAACGAATCTGAAAGCATTGCAAACTGACTTATCTACTTGCATGGGAGCCTTGTTAATTGGTTATCGTTTATAACATTACATAATTGAATATTCTGTAGATGCTATGCCTTTGCTCCATCTGACAATTAAAAGACGCTTTTCATTTTCTTTTGGGAAAGTTACCGAGCTATATTAGTTACAATTCGCTTTGGTTATTATCGAAAAATGAAGAAAACGCCGAAAGGCCACAAAAAAAACTTTCATAGTGGTTGTAACTTTTCCCCTTGGCCACGGCAAATGCGCGACATTTCAAGTCAATTGTCGAGTGGCGGCGCGACGTGCAGAAAAAGTGTTTGCCGTCGGGTGTAAATAAATAAAATAAAATTAAATTAACGGTAACAATTGAAACAAACGCAGCGGCAGACCAGCTCGACAATGGCCGTTCGGAATGAAACACGAGAAGCCATTGCCTCCAAGTGACACGACACGCATGCGCAGTGTCAGCGCAACGCAGCTTTTCAGCGAAAGTGACTGAACGAGTTCCAACTGTCCCAACGCCTTTATCAGAGCCTAACAATTAACTGGCGTAATAGTGGCAAGCAAAAATACAGTAGATAAATGAAAAGCCCGCAGAAGTAACTGGCCTCAGGCTTCGGCATCGACAAAAGACCACATTTCTTTTCTAATGGGTTGTAATAATTACTAATGCGTCTAGACACTACCTTTTTAAATTTTTTTATTTGCAATCAAATTAGATAATATCAAAAAAGACTATCTTACCTCCTGTAAAATAGCTGTTTCCAAAATCAAAAACTGTTTAGCGATATAGAATATCTCAAGATAAAACTTTGGGACCATGGTCTAAAACAGAAACAAACCAAGAAAAGCTATTTTAATTAAACGCCATTAATTGGCAATGCGAATAATAGTAATGAATAATCTCAAAGAAAATATATAAACAATTATATATCTATTTTTTTTAATAAAAATAAGTATGTTAGGGACTTCAAATTCTGAAAGTAATCCAAATCTGAAAAAAATTTATATTATTTATCAACCTGTCTTTGTGTAGTGCGGTCTGACGTTCTAATGTTTTGATTTTGAAATCGTCAGTCTTAAAATGTTTTTAAATTCACGTAGAGCAGAAATTTTGTTGCAGTGTTAAATACGTTTAGTTTGGTTCGGTTGATTGTTAAACGTGTCATTGTCGCGCCAATGCATGTTAACCATCGCTCATTGATACACCGAGTGCACGGCAGCCCTGTGTAGCCACACAAGAATACACATCTGTTAACCAACACTAGACGTCTGCAGCAGAACAAGGCAGACAGCAACAATAAGAGCCATATAATAGAAACACCGACAGCGTGATTGGAAACCATCTGCAAAAACATCAATAGTGAGTACAAAAAGTAGAGTAGAAAGAAGAGAAGAAGAAGCGACACAATTTTAAAACCTTTGATGTATTTGTAACTTTCCAACACTGCTTTCTGCAGCCTGACACACTGACAAAATGAGATTTTCTGCTGATTATAAGTGCACACAGCTTAAGTGTGACCAGCTGCTTTACCGAACAGTTTTCTCCAATTGGAGTATTATTGGGAAATGGAAAGTGGACATAAATCTTCTCTTGTCTTTTTTATTGTTTTTGTACTGCATTATGCATTATTTATAAGAACGAATTCACCTTTCATAGTCTACCTTCAAATTATCGATAGTATCGATAGTAAAATCGATTTGCTTGCAGCTCTAAATTGGATAGACGGCAACAACAATTGACATATAACAACAACAACAACACCGACGGCTAGCGTGAGCGTGTGCGTTCCCCTGGGTGTGTGTGCGTGCGTGTGAGATTGGAAGACAATGGCTGCAGCTGCGGATCTGGTTGTTCCTACCCTTGCCAGTGAGTATTATCCTTGGAATTCATCTCCAAATTGACGCCAAAAGGCAGCCCCAACTCCGGGCTATCGAAGGAACCCGTCTCCGCCGCGGGGGACGGCGGGAAAGGCGAAAAGTCAAACGACCTCGTGTTCGTTCTCCATCCGCCGCTCGTGCTAACCTCCTCCCTCTTCTCCGTCTGTCCACAGTTCGCTCTAGCGTGGCCGTGGAGCTGTGGTCGTCGGCGGGCTTAAAGCAGCCGTACGAGCACAAGGCACACTTGCCACGCGAGGAGACGAAGAGCTCCCGCTCGATCTGCTTCAGCCCCGACGGCCGGTACTTTGCGTACTCCAACGGTCAGGCGGTCAAGGTGCTCGAGGCGAGCAGGGATAGCGCTGCCAGCTGGCCAGTGATTGCTACGCTGCCCCGGCCGAAGGCCTTCTACCTCAGCTTCTCGCCACGTGGCCGCTATCTGTGCACCTGGGAGAACTATACCATCACCAAGGACCGGCCAGAGGGATCACCCAATCTGCTAGTCTACGAGGTTGCCACCGGCGAAGAAGTCTTTGCCATTGTCCAGAAGAACCAGACTGACTGGCAGCCGTCATGGTCCTCGGACGAGTCTATCTTTGCGCTGGTCGTCGGCGGCGAGGCGCTTTTCTACGATCTGGGAGAGGGTGCAGAAAAGGGATTCAGCGGCACCTCTCGAAAGATCGGTGGCAGTCGCGGCGGCATGCTCTCGCTGGGACCCGGCAACTGTCCGCCGTTCCTGGCCTTCTACACCCCGGGCGCTAAGGGTGCTCCGTCCATGTGCAAGCTGTACAAGTACCCGGCCCTCGGCCAAAACCAGACGGTTGCGTGCAAGAGCTTCTTCCAGGCGGATCGAGTCGAGATGCTGTGGAACAAGCGTGGCAGCGGACTGCTGCTGCTGACCAGCACTGAGGTGGATAAGAGCGGAGCCTCCTATTACGGCAACCAGGCGGTGCACTTTATGGCCACCAAGGGTGACACCTGCTCGGTTCCGCTCTCCAAGGAGGGTCCAGTGCACTGTGTCAAGTGGAGTCCCAAAGCGAATGAGTTTGTCGTCGTCTACGGGTTTATGCCCTCCAAGGCGGCCCTCTACAATCTCAAGTGCGATGTGGTTTTCGACTTTGGCGAGGGGCCGCGCAACTGCGCCTACTTCAATCCGTTTGGCAGTCTCATCGTCCTTGCAGGCTTCGGCAATCTTCCAGGCGCCGTCGAGGTCTGGGATGTGGCAAAACGCGAGAAGTTGGCGAACCTAAAGTGCGCCGACACCACGGTCTTTGAGTGGCATCCCAATGGCGAGTGGTTCATCACTGCCACCACGGCGCCCAGGCTCCGGATCAGCAATGGGTGAGTAATCCTCCCGAAAGAGATTTACTGGGGCTGTAATAACGTCTAACTCTTCGTGTATTTAGCTTCAAGGTTTACCACTACTCTGGAGCGCTGCTCCATGAGACCATGTGGCCGCAGGGGCAAGAGCTGCTGGGCATCGAGTGGCAGCAATTCCCGGACAAGACCTTTAGCGAGCCAAAGATCACCAAGGCCAAGCACGAGGGCATCAAGTCAAGCCAGCCGGAGGCCAGCAAGAAGGCCTACACACCGCCCCATCTGCGGCTGTTGAAGGAGGGAAAGAATCCGGAACAGTATCTGCCCCAGCCGACCATTCCCGGACTGGCTCCGGCAGCAGCAGGTAATACACCGCGCCAGTTTTGGCACAGGCAGTACGATTTGGACAATCCCATCATGCGACGGGGCGAGCAGGCCCAGGTCCAAGTCCAGGTGGTGGCCGGCGGACGCGAGGGTCAGCCGGGGACCTCAAACAGCCGTCCATTTCGGCGCTATCGGCCCTACCAGCATAAGCGCTACTAGGTTCACAGCTAATCAGCCATTCCTCTTCACTCCTTGCTCACACATTCTGTATTAGCCATGCCAATTAGGATTAGGGATTGACGCGGTCGTAAGTAGTCTCGGCCATGTATTTGCTAATTGCTGTTTGCATTTTTCCTTCGCCTACAGGTGGTGCCAACAGCAACAACAAACGGAACAACAAGAACAAGCCCCGGGGACCCAAAAAGGATGTCAACGTAGTGAACGGCGGGGATGCGGACTCTGCAGCCACAGAGGTGGCTCCTGCTGCTGCTGCGCCGCCAGGTGGTGCCCCAGGCGCTCATCAAGCGTCGCCAGTAACAGTGCCAGAGGGTGGGGAGGAGCCGCGTAAGCAGCAGTCGCAGCAAAACACACCCCGACCAAGATACCAGCAGGAGTACGCGGCTGATCAGCCACGTAACCAGGCGCAACATCATCCCTATCCACCGGGGCAGGGTAACGCTAATGGCCAGAATATTACTGAGAAAGAACGGAAGATACGCAGCGTTGCCAAGAAGCTGTCGGACATCAAGAAGCTGAAGCTGCGCCGCAGCCAGGGCGAAAACCTGGAGCTGAACCAACTAAACAAGATTAAGATGGAAGCACGGTACCTGGACGAGCTCAAGGCTCTCAAGTTGTCTGCCTAGAGGGGACGGGCGACAATGATAACCAAAAGCATAGCGATAACGAAGACGACGACGACGGCGGCGGCGGCGACGACGAGAAGAGAGCGAGAGAGACCAACGTGAGGATGCAAGGAGTAATTGTGATACACACCACCTCTTCTCCGCTCCACTCCACTTTCACCACCTCTGTCCCCGTCCCCTTTTCTGCTGTCTTACGCTCATTTTTTTGCGGTACGAAATTTGTAATGTGCCGCGAAACAAACATGGTTCTAGTTAAAAACATTTTTCTACTATTTGTGATTTCTTTACATTTTTTGGCAAAAACAAACAACATCTTCCCAAACATACAACAAATTTATGTACCAAATTGTGCTACCAAGTAAATAAATGGTGTTTCCACAAAAGTTCTTGTCTTTCCGGCTAGCTAGCTCTCCCAGTTGGACTTTTTCTTGATGAACTCCTCGCGC
This sequence comes from Drosophila seguyi, assembly GCA_008042675.1. Lineage (NCBI taxonomy): Eukaryota > Metazoa > Arthropoda > Insecta > Diptera > Drosophilidae > Drosophila > Drosophila seguyi. Next base: position 21,303 of record VNJU01010038.1, on the reverse strand, counting down.
CCGTCGTCCTTGACGGCCACGTAGTAGCCCAGGCTTTCGTACTTGTAGCGCATGTAGGCGATATAGCCAAATACTCCGGCAATGGCGGTCAATCCCAGGCCCATAATGATGGCGTTCTGCGATATCCAGTTCGGGTTATAGTAAAGGGAATCCTCAATTCTCTGGTCGAATCTTACCGGCTTTGCGTACAACTCAAAGTTGATCAGACGGAAAACTCCGGTGGTGCGCATGGAACGGATGCCATCGCCCGGCTTCTGATCCTTGCCCTCACTCATTTTAAATTTCGATTGAAATTAAACAAGTTCCTCCTCGGAATATTGCACAATTCTCTTGTAAATATAAACATGTGTGAAGAAGAGAATGGAGCATTGCTTGGTAGTGTGACCGTAAATGCGGCAAATACCGCGGATTTGATGAAAATTCAAAATAGTACTGAAATTAATCCACAGTTATTATTAGTTTTCTCAATGTCCAGATATCCCTAATAATAAAAACAGCTGAAAACACTTGGCATTTCTAAGATTTAAAACATGAACATAAGTATCGCTATTAATTTGCATTCCCTTAAAATCTGCGATGAGGACCCGAATTTTGTGCCTCCAAAGTCACGGGTCTACAGGGCGAGACCAAACTCCCTCAAGGATATAGAAGACGAGGAGTATCTAACTAATTTTTCGTATTATTAGTAATATTAAGTAATACAGGTTTTTAGACTCAATAATAAAAATAAATATCTAAAAGATGAACATTTAGAAATTATGATATTGTAAGCTAAAATTTACAGACCTTCACTTTCGGCTTTTACGCCACCAGAAGTATCTTCATCTGATGTATTTTTCGTTGATTCTCCACTTCCATATGTTTTTAAACCCAACTCTAGGGTTATAAAAACTTGATCATCAAAACCCGAGTCGATCTACACATTGTTTTGTTTTTAGTTCAACATTATTTTTAATAATTTAAATGTATATTCTTTTTACATATTTAGGGACAGTCAAATTCAAACTGATAACCGCGATCCACGAAACTAAGACCCCGCTCCGAATTGATAGGAAAGTCGGCTGTGAACACTATATAATCCCGATAGTCCGGCGAGCTTTTGAGATTCTGCGAAAGGACAAAACTGATTAGCTAGAAATATGACAACCAATGTGAACCATGAGACAGTTACCGCTTTATCTACAAAATCTTCGAAGCCACTGAGTTCGTAGTATAGCAGGAGGGGTGGAGATCGCCCGAAGCCAGGCTTCTGCTTGTGGGGCTCTCGCTGTTTAAGGACACTCAGGGCGCGGGTCAGGAATTTGGGGGTGAGCTCGCGACAGTAGGACACATCCAGGTGCTCCAGACGCGGACAGAGTTCCACAAACTTGAGCAGTATGTCGTCGCTCAGGTCGTTCCAGTTGCGCAGGCAGAGTAGCCGCAGGTCTGTCATGCAGGTGTAGCGCTCCAGATAGTCCGCCGGATGGGTCCAACTGCAGATGGCCAGACGCTGAAGCCGTCGATGCGTCCAAATGGGCAACTTCTCGTCCCAGCCGGGCTCTAGGGGCATATAGTAGCCGTCCACGGCGAATCCCACAATGTTCTCGGCCTTGCGCTCCATTATCTCGTAGAACTCGCTGACCTCACGAATTTTGTGGTCATAGCTGTCCGGACTGACAAGTGGAGGGATGTGCCACTCGTTGTCCAGCAGCACTACCAGCTGTCTGAGGGAGGGCAGCTCCAGGACAGCCGGCAGAACGGGCTTTAACGTGGCGAGGTTCAGCTTAAGAACTGTTAGGTTCCTGAGACTTGGCACACAGTTGGCCAGTTGCAGTTTGCTAATCACGTCGTAGGTCCGAATGTCCAGCACTCGGAGGTCATGCAGCTTACTGTAAAGCAAACGGGAGAGTGAGTGCCATACATTCGAAGGAACTTAGGTCTACTTACTGACAGACCTCCTCCAAATACTCCTGCTGTAACTCGTAAGCTTTGTGCCAGTCCTCGTACAGGTGGAGCTCCTGCAGGTGCTGGAACTGGGACAAGTACCGGCCGTCAATGGGCGTGGTGAGACGTAGTTTGCGCAGTTCCGGCAGCAGCCCGGCTAGCTTGCGAATGCTCCGATTCGACGGATAGCAGTCTACGTCCTCGGGATCGTAGTAGAAACTGGCCACTGCGGGCAGCTCAGAAATGTGCATCTCATCCAGGTCCTTGAGTAGGGCGCACAGGCAGCTGCTAACGCACATCTCCTTTATGTGCGGCCGCATCTGCGAGAGGAAGTAGATGAGATCCTCGTAATTGGGCAGCAGTTCCCGCCACTTGTCCAGGTCCAGTTGCTCGTAGGCGCGGCTGGTCCGCCACTTGGACTGGCAGATGTGCTGGAAGCGTTGGCAGGCCCGAGAAAAGGCCACCTCGGACGGCAGGTCCTGGAGTCGATCGAAAATCTCCTCCAGACAGTCGTCATTGAGGTCAAGAATCCCTGGAAACGGCTCGGTAGCCATGGCCGTGGGAAATCACTGATCTTGTCCGGATCCGAAGTGGGTGCAGGTCCAAAAAAAATATGTGAATTGCAGGCTACCTGTTCTGTTCTGTTATTTTGCGTTGCGTTGTTCAATTGAATAACAAACAAAAATACATTGCCCTGCAGCAGTGTGACCGCATGTGCTCAGCCCAAAAACACCGAAATTACACTTGAAAATAAATTGTATAGAGAAATATAGATTGAGAAAGAGAAAAGTAGAGATAATTAAAAAAGAGAGAAAGCAACTGAAAGAGAAAGAGAGAGAGGGAGAGCTGGAAAAAGGAATATAACTACACAAATTAAAACAAAAAAAGCAAAGAGGAAAAGCGAAATAAGTCCCAAATTTAAAGAGTTTGTTTGTAAACAAAAATGTGGGTGAAAGGAAGAAATTATTGGACTCGTTTAGCCAAACATTCTTTCTCAGTCGATTATGCTTGCCCGGAAATTCGTTTAGCTGTAATTTATAAATTTGAATCATCTGGAGCCCGCTATCGGTTACTAACGTGACATAACTCGATAGTTGTTCGCGCAACCAAAATATATCGATACTATCGTAGTGCCAGCTCTAGAAAAAAGGCTAAACACGTGTGTGTAATTTCTTTTTGGAAACGAGTGTGCGGCTAGAACTTTATTGTGGACCGAAGATATAGAGAAACAGAGAAAATAAAATGACGGATGAAGTGAAATTGTCCCATGGAGTCGTCCTGCAGCACCTGCTGTCCGTAGACAAGAACCTGGCGAAGGTCTATCAGCAGAAAACGAAAGCGGTAAGTTTGACTGCATAGCGGCGGCAGTGCAACGAATTTGGATGCACCCAAAGCGTGCGATTGTGTGGGTGCCCACATCGGCAGGGCAGGGTGTTGCACTGAGCTGGATTTCTGACTAAAATGGTCCATCGGTAGCAGTCAACCCGTCGCGCACATGCCTCCTCGATGCCGACCACGTGCTGTTCACTAACCACAACTCTTGTTTTTTTTTGTTCATCCACAGCCCACCCTAGGCAAGAACGCGCCGGTGGTGGTCGAGCTTATCAAGTTCTTCCAGTCCAACAGCCCAGTGAAATTCCCGGCCATTAAGGCGGCCGCAGCTGGCAGCAGCGATGACAGCGACTCGGACTCCGATGAAGCGCCAGCACCCGCAAAGAAGCCGGTGGCTCCAGTGACAAACGGCAAGGCCGCCAAGGCGGCTGCCTCCTCCAGCAGCGAGGACAGTGATTCCGAGGAGGAACAGAAGAAGCCAGCGGCCAAGGCCTCGGCTAAGGCTGCGCCAGCCAAAAAGGCCGACTCCTCGAGTGAAGAGAGCTCCTCGGAGGATGAGGCACCAAAGAAAGCTGCGCCACCCAAGGCTACACCAGCCAAGAAGGCCGCCGCATCATCTAGCGAAGATAGTGACAGCTCTGAGGAGGAAACGAAACCCGCGGCAAAGGCAGCCCCTGCTAAGGCTGCTCCTGCGAAGAAAGCGGAATCTAGCAGCGAAGACAGCAGTTCAGAGGAGGAAGCGAAACCCGCCGCCAAGTCACCGGCCAAGGCAGCTCCTGCTAAGAAAGCCGAATCTTCTAGCGAGGAAAGTGATTCCGATGAGGAGCCAGCTCCCAAGAAGGCGGCACCTGCTAAGCCAGCGGCTAAGCCTGCCGCTAAGCCGGCAGCCTCTTCCAGCAGCGAAGACAGCGACTCTGAGGATAAGAAGCCCGCAGCAAAGGCCCCAGCCAAGCCGGCAGCTGCCAAGAAGGACGCTTCCTCCAGTGAGGATAGTTCTTCCGATGACGAGGCACCCAAGAAGGCTACTCCAGCCAAGGCCACTCCAGCCAAGAAGGCCGATACTTCAAGCGAGGAGAGCGACTCAGATGAGGATGAAGCTCCCAAGAAGCCGGCTGCCAAGGCTGCTCCCGCAAAGGCTGTTCCTGCTAAGAAGGCCGAGTCCGAGGATTCTTCCGACGACAGCGAAAGTTCGGACGATGAAAAGCCCAAGGCCAAGGCTGTTGCCACCAAGCCTCCAGCTAAGGCTGCCGCCTCGAGCAGCGAGGATTCAAGTGACGATGACGTGCCAGCTGTAAAGCCAGCTGTCAAGAAGGCCGCAGCCCCCACCAAAAAGGATGATACCTCCTCGGAAGGAGACTCCTCTGAGGATGAGGCGCCAGCGGCCAAGAAGCCAGTACCAGCGAAGAAGAAGGCGGAGAGCAGCAGCGACAGCAGCTCCTCTGAAGAGGAGCCCGGCGAGGCCAAACCCCAGCCAGTGGCCAATGGTGCTAAAAAGCGCAAGTTCAGTGGCGGCGATGCGGATGAGGCCACTCCCAACAAGAAGTACAATAACTTTGTAAAGTCAGGAGAGCAACAGGTGAGTTCAGGGAACTTCATTTATAAAAAAAAAAACATTTATTTATGTTTAATTTTCGGTTTCCGAATATTTTAATAATGTTTGCGAAACAAAATTAAAGGAAGGGAGTATAAGATATAAGAAATAGGGGAATAACTGAAAGGTTTTTAGAGTTTTAGCAAATACTTAATGGAAACCCATTTTTATTTTGTTTATTATTTGTTTTATTACCAAAATGTAAATCAGTTCGGGACATTAGTTAGTCATCCTGTTACATGTTCTCCTCGTCCGATCCAAAGTGAAAGCTGTAACAATTGTTACGCCGTCCGTGTCCAGAACAGTTGATAATAATCGCTTGCCATTCGCAGAAGAATGGCTTCACATCGACGCCCAGCAATAATAACAACAACAACAGCTGGAACAACAAACAGTTAAATGGCAGCAGTGGGGGAGGAAGTGGGCGGAGACGGTCTCCCTTCCGGCGGGTTCGCACCGAAGATGTGGTGGTGGATTCACGTGTCCAGGACATGTCCTTTGAGGCCAAGGTGAGTGCCGCAAATGCATTTGAGTGGCGCGTGCCTTTGGCTGTGTTTGTGTGTGTGGAGGGGAACCGAGGAGCAGGCGTCGGGGATTCGAGGTGCCGAGACGAAGAGACAGACACACAAATTAGCAAGAGATGCGCACCCCGCTTGAAGAAAACTCAAATCATTTGTGGCACTTTCCTGACCAATTTCGAATTTGCATTTTAAAAAACTCTGCTAATTTGTGGTTTGGCCTCTTTGGCATTCTCCTCCCCTTTCAGGATGGTGGCTTCAAGAAGCACAATAACGGACGTGGAGGCCGTGGAGGCTCCGGGTTCGCCGGTCGACCGGATCGCAGCAACTGGGACACCAACAAGCAGAACGGCGGCGAGGATGGCGGCGACGGCGGCTCCTTCAAGAAGATTGGCGATCGCCGATCCTTCGGTGGCTTTGACAACAAAGCCGGCGGCGGACGTGGTGGACGCGGAGGTGGCGGCGGTTTCGGCGGACGTGGAGGCGGCGGCGGTTTCGGTGGACGTGGAGGCGGCGGCGGCGGCTTCGGTGGTCGCGGAGGTGGCGGTCGTGGAGGCGGCGGCGGCTTCGGTGGAGGCCGAGGAGGCGGCGGCGGCGGTTTCGGAGGTCGCGGCGGCGGTGGCCGTGGAGGTGGACGCGGCGGCTTTGGAAATAAATCATTCGATTCGTCAGCGCCAAAGCAGAATAAAAAGATTACCTTCGACAATTAGAGTTTAGATTAGTTAGCTCCACACACACACACACACGCATAAGTACACACCAGCCTAGATGCAGTTATGTTATGGAATTAACCTGTTTATATTATTTTTAAACCACCATAGAAAAACGCCGCCGGCTCCTGGGGCGATCGGGCCAACAAGGACCTGAAGCACACGCGCGGCAAATCCTTCAAACACGAGAAGACCAAGAAGAAGCGCGGCAGCTATCGAGGCGGCCAAATTGACGTCGGTGTCAATTCAATCAAATTTGACTAGATTTATAAATATAATCCAACTATGGATTAATCCATTATGTAACAGATACGTTTAGTTAGTAAGCCACACGCTGAGTAGCAACTGTGTAAGATTAGTATCTTATATGCAATAATTTTGCCCACATGAAAAGTTGTTTCCAACATAACAAGCTACTATAATTTTAGAATCGTGAACTGGCGGCCAATAAAAACCGCGACCAAGCTAATTAGTCTCGGCCTTCTTATTCTCTCTTTGTAAATGGGCTTCAATCAATATAAAATTGTGGTTTCATCTTTTGCTCTCAACGTTTCGCTTTGAACAGGATTTACTTGATCTTTTAATATATCCTTTTTAGATTTTTTTATTGTATTTTATTTTTACAACTTAACGTAAAAAGGAATTACTAAAAGATCAAGTCAGTTTCAATACCGATTTGTTAGAAGCAAAGGTTGAATAATTTCCAATAATATAATGGATATAAATTAAGTAATTTTCCATTATGTTATTGTAGATATCCCTTTTTTTGGATTCCGAGTTACAAGAACTTCAATAAGTACAAGTTTATAATATTATTGGTCGAAAAAACCAACATGTGGTTTTACTTAAGAAAAATTAAAAGAAATATATGTATTTTTCATAATTAAATTGGGTTTTTGCAAATGGAAATGGATGGGAAGCAAAGAGAAAGGTTGGATTCAACTTGTAAGTAAATTTATTTTTTGGATCTTACGAAATCGTAAACGAGAGATACTAAAGAGTGGTTTTAGATCGAAAATGAAACTACGTTTAATTTTTGATTGCTAAAAACTGAAGGTGTATAAGCCTTTGTAAATAACTTTGGTGAGACAATTTTTATATAATTATCCCAAAACTATTGCGAATGGCTCCAGAAATGTTTTTAAATTAAACATTAGAGTTTAAAGTATGTGTCCCTCGGTTCTTGGTTTCTGATCGCTAATTTCTGAACCCGTTTTGTTATATTTAGGTAACATTTTAAAAACATTTTTGATTGAAAGAAAAAATAATGAACTTGAACTTGGCAAGTCTATTGTTTTGAAATTTAAATATTTATTTATCTGAATTTGATGCTTACGGTACATGTGTATGTAACTAGGTTTCCATTTATATATCTTCATGATCCTTCACATTTAGTAATCGAAATGTATTGTCAAGTGTTTGCTTTCACATACATACGTACATACATAAAGTATTATGTGTGTGCATATAGTGTGTGCCCGTTATAGATAGATATTTATATATTTGACAACTGGAAGGCGTCCAACAATAAAATACAAATAATAACATCGAGTTAGTGATTATAAAACAAAAGACGGGCCATGTAATTATAAATCATATAATTAATAATAATCACATTTGTGTATAAATGTATGTAAATATAATAATAGTTTACATCGTATTCGTTTTCTATATGTATTCCGAGTGGCGGTGTGTGGGTTCGAAAGTTAATATCAGCATATCAATTTACAACGATTTCGAGGCTTTCTCGTGGGTTGGTAGTCTCCGAGATTCTTAGAGTGTGTAAGTGGAAACTAGTTGGAGGTGTTACAGGGTGAGAGCATTTTGGGGGGGTGCTTTTGTTTAAAAATAGTTCAACAAAATACATTTATATATATATTTATATACGTAGTTAGTAGTTATATGAGATTCCTGTCGGTTCTTAGCTTCTTCTTCTCCCTATCCTCCTGCCTCTCCCCTTGTCCGTCGTCAGCCATCTTATTCGGACATGTACGGATAGTTGACGTCGCGCAGCGGCACAAATGTCTCCTTGATGGACTGCGGCGATGTCCAGCGCAGTATGTAGTGCGGTCCGCCGGCCTTGTCGTTGGTGCCGGACATTCGGCCACCGCCGAATGGCTGCTGGCCCACCACAGATCCAGTGGACTTGTCGTTGATATAGAAGTTGCCAGCGGCCATTTTGAACTCCTGGAGGGCGCAATTAACCCACTCCCTAAAATCAAAAATTATGTTTAGATTCTATCAACAATTTCTGTAGCCATTCTTACTCATCCTGGCCGAATACTGCTCCGGTTAAAGCAAACTTTGTTGAGGTATGCACCAGCTTCATGGTGTCAAACAGATCTGCCTCCTTGTACACATAGATCGTTAGCACCGGCCCAAAGATCTCCTCGGTCATGATGCGGTCCTTGGGATCCTTGCTAACCACAATCGTGGGATCAACAAAGTAGCCCTTGCTGTCCGAGTAGGTGCCGCCGGCGATTATCTCCAGATTCGGTGACTTTTTGGCATGCTCAATGTAGCTGGTAATGCGTTTAAATGCTTTGTCATCGATCACAGCCGATGTGAAGCTGCTGAAGTCTTGAACGTCGCCGATTTTCAGCTTCTGTGCCTCGCACAGCAGCCCGTCCTTGATCTGTGGGTGAGGGGTTAGCACAGGTTAGCACTGCGTAAACATCGCAATCAGTGACATATTCACCTTTGGCCACAGCGACTCGGGCACATACATGCGCGAGCAGGCGGAACACTTCTGCCCGCAATACTCAAAGGCCGAGCGTATCGTTGACGTGACCACCGACTCAACGTCGGCGGACTTGTGCACAAAGTGAAAGTTCTTGCCGCCACACTCGCCGGTCAAGCGCGGAAAGTTGACGTAGTTGTCGATGTTGTTGCCCACCTGCTTCCACAGCCGATTGAAGGTTCTGTCCGATAAAGGAGATAGGAACGGGGTTGGATCGGAAAATCAATAGAGCGACAATTACTTACGGCACTGAGCCGGTGAAATTGATGCCCGCCAGGTGGGGGCTGGCGGTAATTGTGTCTCCGAACACCGGCCCATCGGCAGGCACAAAGTTAACGACGCCATCGGGCACTCCCGCCTCGCGCATAATTTTAAAAATAACCCAGTTGGAGAGCATGGCCGTGTCCGATGGCTTCCACAGCACACCGTTACCCTAGAAAAGAAAAAGAAAATGGGGTGCGGGTGCGGGTGAGTTGATTGGAAATTTGAGGACTACATGAAAGGCTGGCCTTCCTACCATCAGAGCTGGCGTGTAGGACAAGTTGCCGCCGATGGCCGTAAAGTTAAAGGGACTGACTGCGGCTATGAACCCATCAATGCCACGATACCGCATGGAGTTCTTAGTGATTTTGATGTTCTCGCTGATGGGCTGATATTTGGCGCATTCCTTCAGAAAGTAGGCATTCATTCTGCAAGATACATTTTATATATTTTAATAAATAAACAAGGCAAGTCCGTGTTAATAACTCACCGTATGAAATCAATTAGCTCTGCTGCCGAATCGATTTCCGCCTGGATAGCCGTCTTGGACTGACCCAGCATGGTGGCCGCATTCAATTCCTGGCGATATGTCGTCGCCATCAGATCGGCCGCCCTCTCCCAGATCTTCAAGCGCTCCGCGATTGGGGTTTGATCCCACCGCGGCTGCGTCTTCACGGCAGTCTTAATGGCCTTCTCGACGAGCTTCTTGTCGGCATAGTAGAAGCTGGCCAGCTTATGCTGATGATCGTGTGGCATGACCTGGTACCTGACCTCCGATGTTGTGTACTCCTTGCCGCCGATCACAATGGGGATCTCTTGGCATTTCGAGGCCGTCTCCTTAAGAGCCTGCTCCAATTCCTTGCGCTCCTTCGAATCCTTGCGATAGGTCAGAATCGGTTCATTAACGATGGGGAAATCCTTCAGGTTCAGATCAGGAATAACTGAGCCCAGGCTGCGGGTGGAACTGTGTTGGAAATATGATTATTTAAATTTTGAATTATGTGAGTAAAAGTATATATTAATCATGGAAAGCTATCTCTTACTTTTTCAGCACACCCAGCTGCCGACTGGAGCATCTGAGGGCAGAATTATGCAGCATTCGCAACATCTTGTGGGGATTTGAGGGCCTGTCTCCTTCGCTGCCGGATTATATAAGGTGTGTCTCTCTCTGGATTCCTAGACGTCGACGGCACGAACCACCTAGAATTGAGCTATCTGGGCGATAAGACAGCACGGGGCGAGACGAAACAAAGCATTTGATTAGTTCTTATTTATCAGCGACCTTGGCAATTCGTTGGGGGTCTGCGCCGAGTCGCGTGATTCCGATTTTGATAAGCGGCCAAACGTGAAGCGACCGACAAACACACCCCCCGGCTGAACCCTGATAAGGCAATGCACACTGCCTCGCGTAATTATACCGACTTCTACACTTTGAGGCACTGCGATCCGCGCTATTACGAACCTTGGAAGCAAATAGGTTGTGCAAGTTTACTTGTTTTTATCGATATCCAAGTTCCCTCCTCGCTCACCAACACACTCACGTGCGCACAGAAAGAACGTTTGTGTGTATGTATTAGCAGCGAATTTGACAACCATCAGCTGTTTGTGTCTACGTATGCGCACAGTGGAGGGAAAGTTCGAGGATGTTGTTTAAAATTAATAAACTTTGGACTTATATAATCGTAAATTAAAGTTAAATCTCATTAATTTTGTAATAAATTATATTTTAACTAATTAAGTTCAGAAAACTAGTTTATTGACTTTTAAGTCTTTCATAATAAAATTAAATACACAGATATGTACATATGTATATTAATGTATGTGGTTTATTAATTGCAAAATCAAATTAATTTTGAATTGAAGCCTTGAAAACGCTTAAATCAGATAATTTAATCGCACTTAAACACAATCAACCGGGCCAATGAACTCTGTGATAGTTTTATTGCCATTTTAATGCTTATTTGTGTATTATTTATCCACTGTACACTCGCTACGGAAATTTCCTATCGCCGAAAGCGGGCCGGGGGGATGTGTAGGGGACTTGACAAGAGATACTAGTTCTTGTTGTTTTTTAACTGACGCTGCCTTGATTTATGAAATTAAGCGTCGTGAACAATGGCCGGTGCGAAGGGGGATGCAACACCCCACGGTGCGCGTGAGCGGGAAAGAGAGATGTCGCGAGTGAGGGAGAAGTCTAGCGAAAATGTGGAGCAAGCACTTTTTAACGTAAGCACACCGCTTGTTCTCCTTCTTTCGCCACTTTTCTTTGCATTGTTCGTCAAGTGCTTAAATATTAAACTTCACTGATTGATTTTTACCAGAGCAACGTATGACACAAGTGGCTGTTTTTGCGGGCAAGTAATAAAATACATTTAATTCGTTTCTCAGCTGAAGATACACACGCACACACAGCCGCACGGAGCACACACAGGCGCATTAGAATGCAGCCAGTTTTTGCTTGTTTTCTTGCCGATTTTGTTGTTGTTGTTGCTGCTGGCCATGTAGCTGTTGTCCCCAATTACGCAATGCAATGTTTTTGTGCCGTCTCTCGGCCTTCCCCCATTTCGCTTTTAATTTAGCCCATTTTCAAACTTTAATTCGATTCCCTTTTTGACGGTGTTCGCCTATATTTTCTTTGCTTACTTTGTGTTAGTTTCAGCGACGGTGGCGGCGGGGAGACTAGCGCGACGTCCGTGTTTTTGTTGCGATTTCTGTGTGTTTTTTGAGAGACTGGTCGAAATAAATTTGACTGTTGGCCCAACGGCCGATAACGATAGGTTTACTGTATGGGGCTCAGACTTGGTAATTTTCGAAGGAAAGACTTTATAAATCTCGTAAATGCGATGCATTTGCCTTTTTTTTTGTTAGTGGGATTTTATTATTAATTTTTAATTAATACAACGTAAAGTATACCTAAAAATCGTCATACGGCGGGATATTTCGATAGCCGATATAAAGTCAGGGTGGCCAGACCGACGGAAAAGCTTTTCAGCTGTGCCGTAGCCCAACGTTCAACCCTGTTTTTCCATAGTTATCGATAACGCGTCCTAATCGCGGTAAAATTTAAAATTTTATAACATTTAAAAGAACAAGCACCTTGATATAAACCAGAGCATATATATATATATATATAATGTGGTTGTTTTTGGCATCCTTTTTGTTTCTTAAGAGATGTTGTTTTTTAAAATGTAAAACTTTATATGCTGGTTTGTTAACCTAATTAAAATCATAATAGCAAAGTTTTCAAAAATTAAAAAATACATTGGACTGCAAATTGCAAGAATATAACATTTTTCTTTGTCCGAAATTAGCTTCCTTTCTGTGTTTGTTTGTCAATGTTATTTATTACATGGTGATGCCTACAAATTAAATGAATTTGTGAAATAAAAATAGGCCAACTCTTTAGGGCAGACGCGAGTTTAACGAGTTGTTATTTCTGTGACACACTAATTTTTTATAATTACCTATTCATATAAATAAATAAATGGAAAAACTTTACCCACATACAAGAAAAATGTTCATGATTAAATTTTACAAGATTTTTAGACTGTTTTGGGTTAAAGAAGAACATAATAGAAATTGGTTGAGCCTTTAAATGAATATTTTAAATTAATTTTAAGTGTTAACAATAATTTTCAATAGTTTAAAATCCTTATTTGGTGGTACTGGGCTTATGCTTTCATGCACCAAGTATTTGTCCTATTTAAAGAGGTTGTAATAACATATAAAATGAACAAACAGAGATATTTAGAGTTATATTTTTTTTATTTGTGTTTTTATCAGTTGATGTACCGAATTTAGCTACCAAATGTTTAATACAAATATTATATGATACAAGCATTTGCTAAAATCTTAATAAATCGTAAAAAATACAGGTAGAACACTTAACATAGTAGGAGAAAATCTTAGCCAATATGTACAGCTAAACTAGTCTAGGGTGCTTGGAGCACATCACTGATCTCTCGTCCCCCTGTAGACTACATCAGCCGTAGTATCCGCCGCTGCCCGCACTCGCTGTGGCAAATCCTCCGCTGCTGCTGGCGTAGGCCGTGTCTAGAGGAGGAAACAGGTCCAGAACACTTGTAGATTATGCGGGTGAAGGCATTGGGGCAGTGTTTAGCAATTCACGGAATACTCACTCATGCCGTTGCCCCCGAAGGGATATCCGCCGTACGAGGGGTACCCGTACTGCCCATATCCGCCGTACATCGAGTACGGGTTGTAGTTGTAGCTGGGGTACGTCGAGTAGTATGGATATCCGCCATAGCCGTAGGGGTATCCTCCGTACACGCCGTTGCCATAAATGTTTCCGTACGCAGAGCCCGCTCCGGCACCCGCCCCCGCACCACCGCCGTAATAGGGATATCCGTAGTACTGGCACTCGGAGGAGTGCAAAAACATGGCCAGCAGGATCAGAGTTAACCAGAGGCAACTGCTCGTCTGTTTCGCCGACATGGTTTTGCTGTGTGTAATCCTCGAACGTTGACTGAATGCCAAAACTCCCGGCATTAACTGTTTTTATATGGAGCTCCAGGCCGGCGAACGTTGGCGATTTATAAAGCATAAAACGCTTTTTTAATGGAGCTTAATCGGCCGCCCATCAGTGGCCGCTCGGTTTGTTCGTTCGTGCATGACCCAAGCGGCGTATACGCAATTTTTGCGGCAAATCCCGCGAATGTATTTAAACAAAACAAAACAAATCGAAACATAAACAAAACTATTTATGCCCTTATGGGCTTATAGTGACCAGTTACTCATCACCCAGATTCTGATAGCCATTTTGCTTTCAATTTGAATTAGTTAAGCGCTTTTTTCATCAGGGGTTCACCTGTTATTTTGGCGTAAACACAGTCATTAGCCTTACAAAAAAACAATTGGTTCATGGTGGGCTTAGTCATGTGCGTTGCCAACTGCGAACGGTGCTTTCCACTCTTTGAGGTTCATTGCCTCTGCCCGGCCCGTGGTCAATGCTCATCAGCGCCCTTCGGATGAGGTCAACCATAATAGTACGGATATGATTATACCATCAAGTATTGGTTTTTGGATTTTCCACTGCGATTAGCTTAGCTGTTGGCCGAGAGTTCATTGTGAAGGACTTTCGCTGTCGGATTTTGCAGCAGCGATGCATGACGCCGGCGGAAATATTTTCCGCATCCAATAATCTCACAGCGGGAAGGAGAGTCTGGTATTTCTCTTCTAACCTGACGTTTGGTACTTTGACAAATTTCAAGGCCCCAGTTCTACGAAATATTTTAGCGTTTTCACAAAAGTAGAAGGCGATTACACGAAGAAAAATTTGGTAAAGAAAGGCGTCTTTAAAAATTTGGTAAGGAAAGCAAGTCACTTAAAAATAGATCCAAAAGTGTGCTTTGATGAATTTGATTTCGAAATTGTGATTGTAAAAATTAATAAACGCCAAAAAAGAAATGTTGAAAAGGTCTTTGAATTTAGTCTATAATTTTTTTTTTACTTTTCTCTTTTAACTCTTTAGCCCCATAATATTATAATTTTGAAGCGATTTCTAAATATTAAATACTTAAAGCCTCGGAATCATTCTTGTAATATCAGAAAGGCTGTCAACAATTTTTCACAGTGGATGCTTCTGCATTTATGCCCAAAAAGTATACACAATTTCATTCATAAATGTTTTAGAACCTTTTCCTTGGTACTGTACTCACACTCATGTAGGTGTGTGCCATTACACTGGCCAACAATGGCGACTGTCGCACAATTGTGCCAAAGTTCCTGCCGCTGGATTCTCATGCAGCTGACGTTTGTTTTCCGTCCGCTGAAGCTCTCTTTTACCCCCTTTGTGCGGCTCTCTCTCTCTCTCTCAGTCTTTCTCTTTTTGTTTGCCGCATTACTTCAGGTTGTCCAGGTGTGTTTTTGTGCCGCGTAGGTGTTGCATTGTTGTTGCACCCCAGTTGAGTGGGTTTTTCGCCAGGTAGATTTGCGCATGCTCAAGTCAGGAAGTGCATGGACTTCGGAGACACCCTGTTTGAGTTTGAGTGGGGCTTTAAGAGTCACATTCGGCCTTGCAATCGGTTCTTGAATCGCTTTCAAACTTATTTAATTTATTTCAAGCTTTATGTGTTGTTTTTTATATTTTTTAATGTAATTTTTTATTACGTTTGCAGTTGGAGCTGGATTTAAGCAAAACCGATCTAAGCTAGGCTGAAAATCTAAAAAAGGAGTTGAAAGAGTCTTAAAACAATAGTATATTCCGTTGTAGTTTAAATATGGTTACTATACTACCTTATAGACATTTTATAGATGAATTACTTAGAAATTCTTTAAAAATTCTAAAACTGTGTTCTTGAATGGAAATCCACTAAAAAATTTGAAATATAATTGAATGTTACGCTGCGACAACAAACTAAATGACTTATTCAGCTATCCCTATTAGTTTACAAAGCGTAACAAATATAAATGGTTTACCATGAAAAATAAGGGCATCAGATCTATTAGTTAATAAAGAATTAAATTAAAATATTGTTTATTAATGACGCATTGCACTTAGACACCTTAAATGTTTATTATATATTTGTGTTGGTTCTTTATTTAAATTTTACTATTTAATCGCGTAATATTATCGTCTATTTATTAGCCAAATTCCAAAACTTTTAAATAAAATAATTACTTGAGGTCAAGTGTCTTAATTTTAAATATATATATATATTTTATATATGTTTTAACATTTAGTACGTACATAAATATCGATGCTTTTTCAGGTTCCTGAACATAACAAGAATCATATCCTAAAAATCATAGCCTACGTTACGGAGGCTGCATACAGAGAGTATTCTAAAGATGCCATTAAATCGCAGTTTGGACTTTAATAAATATTTTTATCAAGTCAATTAAGCATTAAGGAAGATTTAACAAGAAAGCATATTTTAGCAAAAGAAATAATATTAAAAAAAACTTATCTCTGTCTAAGAATATTTAACGCAGACCTTAAAAGCATTCAGAAATTGGGTTTTAATGGGTACACTATAGTAATAAAGGAAATAGTATCTATACTTTATACTTTATATTATTATTATTATTATTATTATTTATTAATTATTATTATTATTAAATAATTTCTACATAAACTTTTTAAAGTATGACACGTAAATACAATACAATTTTCTTGCCTTATTTCTTTAGAAGGTAAAAAGTAAACATCCTTAAAGACCCTCCTTAATAGTATTCGTTTCAGGAAATTTCATCAAAGCTAAATACGTATCCATTTACTTTTGGCAGACCTGAATCAATTGCAAGGCAAAAGGGTTCAATTCCCCGGGCCCCAATCCAAGCACTTAATTTCCACGACCCCTAATGAGCAATTTTCATATTAAAAAGTTTGCCTTTACCTATAGCTGAAGAACGGCTCTCCTTTTCAGTCTTAGATAAAAAATTAAAGCTATCCCTCAGAAAACTTGGACTTGAACAAACTTTCTTTCCTCCCATTCCTCTCCGAGAGCTCTTGCGGCTCTCATATACTTTTTGCATTATTTTTGGGACAGAGAAATGCTAATTGTTTGTCCAAAGGGGGGGACGAAGAACGGAAGGGGAATGGCCATCAATTTTTCAGCATTTTTACATGTAATTAATTAAAAATTTGATGCTGCAGCAGCAACTTTTGTTTGCTGTCAAAATTACGGCAGGAGCAAAAAGCTAATTAAAACTTACGATTTCGCAACGAGGAGATCGTCCAATCCGGTCACAAACTCACTCGAGAAACTCACTCGAGAAAAACTCACTCAGAAGGAATGCACGATGCAGAAATGCAACTGCAAATGTTACGCATACGCAGCGTGCGCCCGAGCGAGATGCCAGTTCTCGGGCCGTCCTGCTCTCTCTCACTCGCTCGCTCTCTCGGAGTGAATGCCGCGAAAGGGGGCGGAGGGGACTAACAAAATAACGAAAAGAAAAAATCAATTAAAATGCACTCGACTGCACTCCGTCACTCATTTTTTCGGGTTTTAGCTAAAAATTTGTAAGAAATTTTTTTGTACGAAATTTTCCTCTCTTTCGCGCACTCTTTCTCTTTCTGGCCCTTGTGCGTGGGTGTGTGTGGGGGAGGGAAATATTTGAATTCATTTATTTGTGCAATTTCGCTCCGTCAAGTTGTGCGGTGTGTGTGTTTGTGCTCGTTTTGGCATCCATCAATCCATCAAAAGGCAACGCAGATAACCACGAATTACGCAAAAATCGACAATCCTTCCCTTGCCACGCACTGCGATTGCAATTTGTGAGCGTTAAAGGCGGATCAAGTGCATTATCCAAAACGCCGCCAACCGCAATAAACATCGCACCATTCAGATTCACTGTGCACGAGAGTGAGAGAGACCGAATCAGGAGGACGAATGAGAGCGAATGAGACAAAGAGAGATAGGGGAAATAACAGTTTGTGTGTGTTAGTGACTGTACTTTTTGGCGCCCAAAAACATTCTCGCGCAACAAGAACAACAACTGCAAACAAACAGCAAACAAATAGGAAAACAACAAGCAAACAAAGGGCAAAACGTTGAAACTAATTAACAACATTTTTGCCAAAGCGAAATTTAATGTAAACTCAGCGCCACCAAATTGACAGGTGAGTTGAGTTCGTTGCTCAGACTGATGCCCAAATACATCAAGACCATATATTTATAATGTGTTATTGGGAAATTCGAGGAGGTTTATTTTTGTGACAGCGAGTTGATTTATATTTGGATGTTAATTGGAATGTCTAATTACTTTTTATATAAGATATTTTATATTAAAGTTAAATATTGGTACAGGTTGTTTGTAAAATAAATACCAATCAACGAATTTGATTGTAGATAAAGATATAAATTTTGCTTCAAAAGCTGGCATTAATTAATAAAAGTGAGTCGCTATAACGTATGTATACCTAGGGTTTATCAATTAAAGATTTATTTTATGGTCGAGCCACAATCAAACACGATTCTGGGGAAAGAATTTAAGAATTTTTAATCAACCAAAATTTATGTTTTACTATAAATATGTACTATTTTTTTATCTATTATATTTTATCTTCTGGACACTTATTTAATTGCTTTCAAGGGCACTCTTCTTCTGACACAGTAGAGCAAGCTTTCCTTTCAGGCTTTCTATAAAATATTCAGCTGATACCCCCCGACCATGATATTACAAGGAAATTCCTGATGCTTAAATTGCTTTAACTGGCTTTGGCTTAATACAATATCAAGAGGGACGAAAAAAATGCAGTGCTTTGTATCCACTTTCCTAAGAGGTAATTAGTTGCAGTTTTATGCTCGACTGCACTAAGGATATTTTTCATCGACTCTTGGCTATTTTACACAGCCATTCCCGGACCAACAACTCCCTTCATCAATAAGCTGAACGAGGTCCCTTCTGGCTTCACCCCATTTACTGCCGGCTTGGGTCTCCTTCTCACGGGACCCGGGCGATTCTGAAGCACTCTACTTTAAAATAATTCACCGAGCAAATCCCATAAAAATTTCAACAACTTTGGCGCTATTTTGTTGCGATGTCATAATGCATTTTGGTTCGGTTCAGTTCGGTTCGGGGCAAGACAATGGCCCAGACACAAGGACACCGGCGACACAAAGGATCTGCGGAGTGGCATGAGGACTAATTAAAACTCCGCTAGACGTCATAATTGGGGGGCGGTGGCTCGATGGTGGCGGTGGTGAAAGGATCTGAAACAGGACCAGGCTACAAGTACATTAACTAGACTGCAAAGACTATGAAGAGCTTCGTCGCTCTCCACCCCGTGCTTCCTCCTGTGATGGAGAAATTTTCACTTAATAGCCATGGACCAAAAATCCAGAAAACAGTGAAAACCGGGGGGGCGGTCGGGGGTGGTCGTTGTGCAGAAACTAGGGGGTGAAGAAAGCGAATGGCAAGCACAAAGCAACATTCCGCACATTTGCACAGTGCAAAAGCTGCAACAAAATGGTGAAAAGAGAAAACTACGAAAGGAACAAGAGCACGGGGAAACACTGCTATATATATACTGACAAATATATATATATATACATATATTTTTTTTTTTTCACCGTGCACAGTAATGAAAGGCCTCGGGCATAAGTTTTAAATAAATATTTGTCCCTCTGTATGGGTGCATGTAATTCAACAAAAACAACTGCAAACACAAACAAAAATGTGCACGAAATGATAGAAGAAGCGGACGGAAAGCCAAAGAAATGGGCGGCCAGTGAAAGGGGGGGCTGATACAAGGGGTGGCCGCTTCGAAGTGGACAGAAACTACTGCATATCAAAATGACGAGATCCAAAAAATAAAAGTAAAAGTCGGCATCAAAAAAGTTTAAGAGTTGCTAATACTCTGAGAGAACTAACATACAATGGTTACGGAATCCTAAATGAAATGTCCTTTACAATTAATTTCAAATTGGAATTTACAGGAATTTACAGAGTCGCTATGGAACTTGATTCAAAACATGTTTAAGGTATAGTCTATTTAAATATATTATTAAAATATCTATTATATTTATTATTTTACGGAATTTACATTAACTGGAGAATTCAAATAATGTTTAAATAAAACCCACCAGGCCTTAGGGTTACAAAGGTCTCACTAAAAACTAGCTGGAATCCTTTGCGCATTTATTGTTTTCTAATACCTTCCTAATGAAATATTAGGTATTTATTTTTTAAAGCAATATTAAGTTTTTATTTGTTGTTATTACATTAGTAATTTATACTATTCCTGTTGCTAAATATGTGGTTTAAGGCAATACCAAATATCTAGTAATTATAATATCTACCCTTCTTTATAGGCAACTCTGTATAATTTGTACTATTCTAACATAATATTTACAATATCCCGCTTCCAACAACATGAATTTGTTACCAAGAGAAACCCCTTTAGGCTTAAATTATAATTTTAAATGAGATTTACACGAAAGCAAGTCTGCGACAAGCCTGAAATCTTACATCATGTTTTACTAATCTTTCCACCCTTTAAAACTAAATGCCATGTGGCCCGCTCATTTGTAGGGTATAATTATGAGCGGCGGCGCATGATGAGGCTGCCCTGCGGGGGGTCGCCACGTTAGCAGGGGCGGGACATGGGGTGGTGGCTAAAGGGGTCGGGGCTAGGTAAACATGGAGAGCACAACATGGGCAAGAAAACTGGCTGACTGACTGAGTCTCGTCCTCTTTCTCTCTTCCTCTCTCTCTCTCTGTGTTGACTTACTAAGAAGGGGCGTAACTAGAGGAGGGCGGCAAGAACTAGGCGCAGGAGGAGGTGAGCGTCGAGCGGCACTATTAAAGTCTTAACGACAGCAGCATAGAAACACTGTAAAGAAAAAAAGGTCGCAGCAAATATTAAAATTTTAAATGTTATAGATATAATAAATGTAAAATAAAGAACACTTGAAGTAAAGATCCGATCATCAAATCTGGGTTACTCTTTTTAAATTACGCAAGGGGTCAAAATTGAAAAAAAAATTGACAAAATATTAGATATTGAGTTTTTGAATGCAGAAAAGTATCCTTGAAAAACCAAGAAGAAAAAACCAAGCCAAACTGAAATCGGTTGAGTTTAAGCCAAGTTATGATCAAAAAACCATAAAGATTTTTCAGCCAAAAAGTGTGACCCATTTTTTTTTAAATACGCAAGGGGTTACATCGTCAAAATTGTAAAAAAAATTGCCCAAAAATTAGATATTGAGTTTTGACTGCACAAAAATTACCCTTGAAAAACCATGAAGAAAAAACCAAACCAGACTGAAATCGGTTGAGTTTAAGCCAAGTTATGATAAAAAAATCATAGAGATTTTTCAGCCAAAAAGTGTGACCCATTTTTTTAAAAATACGCAAGGGTTACATCGTCAAAATTGTACAAAAAATTGCCAAAAAATTAGATATTGAGTTTTGACTGCACAAAAATTCCCCTTGAAAAACCATGAAGAAAAAACCAAACCAGACTGAAATCGGTTGAGTTTAAGCCAAGTTATGATAAAAAAATCATAGAGATTTTTCAGCCAAAAAGTGTGACCCATTTTTTAAAAAATAGTCAAAATTATAATAAAAATTGACAAAAAAATAGATATTGAGTTTTGAATGCAGAAAAGTTGTCCTTGAAAAACCATAAAGAAAAAACCAAACCAGACTGAAATCGGTTGAGTTTAAGCCAAGTTATGATCAAAAAACCATAAAGATTTTTCAGCCAAAAAGTGTGACCCATTTTTTTAAAAATACGCAAGGGGTTACATCGTCAAAATT
>VNJU01010035.1:0-11006 GCA_008042675.1 Drosophila seguyi | reverse complement strand
GTCCCCGGCCGTTCCGTAATAAAAATTATAAATTTTCTATGGAGGAACTCTGGGCCGCTGAGATTTTACCTCGGCCTCAGAAAACATCCTTATAAGGTCTTAAATAAATAATGTTAACAGCAGGGGACCCAAATGGCTTCCTTGCCATTTCAAAAGGTATTTTTAAATAGGACCTATTGTGTCCCGCCATTCAGATAGCTTGAGATCCAACTAAAAAGATCAACCGGAAACCCCGTTAGATCGAGTTTCCAAACAAGGAAAGAATGGTTGACAGAGTCGAACGCTTTACTGAAATCAGTATAGATTACGTATGTCTGAAAGTTTTTATGGAAGCCCCTTATTATGAAGGAAGTGAGCTCGAAAAGATTAGTAGTCGTTGATCTTCGCTTTATAAATCCATGTTGACATGGAGGAATTATTGAACTACAAGTGCGGAGTAATGATTTTTTCGAAAAGTTTTGCGATGGCCGATAACTTAGAGATCCCTCTATAGTTATTGGCATCTGATTTGCTACCTTTTTTGTGGAGAGGAATAACAAATGATTCCTTCCAAATAAGGGGAAAGTGGGAGGTCTCTAAGGACAAGGTAAGCAATTTTAGAAGGCGATTGCACAGGGCGTCGGCACAATACCTAAGCACACAGCCAAGAATTCCGTCGGGACCGCGAATAAACGGACTTTACACGGTGAAGATCTGAAAGGATAGAGCTTTCGTTTTAATTAGGACTAAAAATTAAGTTTGACATGATGTAAGAATAAGTTAGATTTGAGTCGGTGGAATTAGAGTAAGTGGTTTGAAAAAACTGCGCAAATAGATCGACACTTGGCTGATCATTTTTTATTTTCAAAGGAAAGCGAGGAAGGATGAGTAATTTCCTTACGTTTGGTGTTAACAAAATTATAAAACTGTTTTGGGTCCTCAAAGAACTGGGCCTTACAACGAGTCAAATAATTTTTGTAACACTGCGCGTTCAGCACGGTAAATCTCGACCGAACAGATAAATAAGAGAAAAGGACAGATTGAGAACCGTTACGTTTATATTTAGAATACAGCTTCGATTTTTTATTTTTAAGGCGACTCAACTCTTTAGTAAACCAAGGAGGCTTATTCGAGGTTGACGGATAGTATAACGGAACACATTCAGGAAAAAAAAATTCATGGCACTGTAGAAAATATACACGGCTTCAGCCATGTCAGTGCACCTGTATAGATCGGACCAATTAAAATCAGATATGTAGTTATTCAGCCGTTTGAAGTCTGTCTTGCGAAAGCAGATGACATTTTTGGCTGGACGATCAGAAATATTCTGACTCAGTCCCAATGTCGATAGTCACATCGAAAGTAGGATGATAGGGATCTTCGGGTAGCGTCTGCGGCGCCGCCCTGGCTAAACTAACTCTCGCCGGGTCTGAGACGAAACAGAGATTAAGCAAGCGCTCCAAGGAATTTCGTACATGATTGACTTGAGACAGCGAAATGTCGAAAAAACCAGAAATAAAATCATGCTGTGTGGTGGAAAAAAGTGTATTGGAGGAATTGGTTGAGGACCAAATAGCCCCTGGGATATTATCCGAAAGTCGATTGGAAACCATCTGAATTGCGGAAAGAAGGTGCCAATAAATAGGAAGTTCGGACATAGGAAGAATAACATAGGAACAAGTAACAAAAATGGAGCTACCATTGACTGATAGCTTCACACAAAGGAATTCAACTTCGTTGCACTTCTCGAAAGTTATTATTTCAGACGCTAGAGTGGAGTCAACCGCTATGAGGACCCACCTCCACGTCTGATAGGCCGATCCAGCCTATATATCGTGACTACAGCTGGAAAAACTTCGGAGCTCAGAATCTCCGGCTTTAATCAGGTTTCTGTGAACACAATAACCTGGAAAACAAACGAGAGACTTTCAGAATACAATTTGGGAAGCTTACTACGGAAACCTCCTGCATTCTGATAGGAAATAGAAAGGTGGTTTGTTAGTTTTTTAGAGCGGAAGACGTAGAGGGCGCAGTGGTCTGGTCGGGCCTGGGAAGACTTATTCCTACAGGCCGCCGTTTCTTTTTCTTAGCTTCGAACTCTTTGACGACAACGTATTCAGGCCAGAATTTGGTCGAACATATTGTGTCAAAGAGTTCGTTTGGGACATTCATTTTGAAACATGTCCCTGGCATAAGAAAACTTGAATTTTTCCACCTTTATTTTATTAATTTCAGCTCCAGTTTTGCCATGTATAAAGGCAATTACATCTTTCGATGCATGAGAAGGGGAGAGCCGCGAAACAAAAATCTTTTTAGTAGGTGGGACAGCTATAAGGGCTTTTGGCGATACAGACTGAATGTCTGCATTACCAATATCGGCCGGTAGTCCGGGCCTGACACCCTGGGCAGGTAAATTAATGGGGCTCTGAGGGGTCAATACTTCAGATCCCCCAGGGGACACTACGGAAATCACCGGGGTCTCGGTCCCTCCCGCGGCACATTCGCTACCGAATCATTTCTGCCTCTCGACCTCAGAACCCTTGAATTCGGTTCTGAGATCAATAGCTGAGCCGAGGGAGGCTGCTGTTGGGAGCACGCAGCGAGGTTAAAGGACCCGTCTGTTTGCTGCAGACCAGTTGCGTTTTTTTTGCGCCTAGGAGACTCATTTAATAGCTTTAGGCTTTTAAATTGTGTGTCCAGCGCCAAGAACATATCTTGAGGGTTACGAAAACTCAATAATACTTCTTTAAAACCGTTTTTGGTTTGCCGCATAAATGACATCATCTCGAAAGGCCTCACAACAGTACCGCAGACCGATGTTTTTTCTCACATCGTCTACCACCCGAGCCCTAACACCAATGCACTTAGAATGCACATTGTTGTCGCACAGCCAGCAGCCGATTGTAAGATAAGCAGAGGTAATAACCTTTTTACAGGTTTTAACACCACAGACAATAGCGGACTTTTTGGACTTACCACTGTACCTTTGCGTAAGGAGAAAGAGAGTACAGCTGCACCGAAAAAACGGGAGAGTGAGAGGGCATGTGAGCGGGTGTGCGCGGAAGCAAGCTTTTAGTTTAGCTGTCGCGACGGCACAAGCTAAACGGAGAAGGCACAAGGAGGAATGCAAAAAATGTAAAAGCAAATACTAGCAGCACAACTAAAATGTGAAATTAATAATAATTTAATACACAGAACAGAATAGCGGCATACACACGAGTGAACGGGATCTTTATTAATCACAAAATCAAAGAATTAGAATAAAACACCGCTTGTTTTTATCAAAAAATTACACAAAACGAGAGCGCATGAAAAAAACACGTCCGTTCACTTGGAAGAGAGAAAGCAGTCTAGATATGTTATAAGTTAGACTTAAGTTGTATCACATGTAAATCCGTAGAGGGACACTCAAGAATCTATGCAGCGGATCTGCACTGTACTCGATTAACCAGTTCTGGCATGATTTTCTTGACAATGTGCAATTTACGTTGAATTGCACAGTTAATGTGCTACCAAAGCAATCTCTTTAAAGATGCGTAGATAGACAAGTAAAATGTTAGAGGCAATAAAGTTGCGTCTGTATGCTAGTAGATTCCATGCAGCAGGGCAATATCAATGTTTTTACAATTAAATTAGGCTCATCCGTTGTTGAAGGATTTACGGCCATGTTTCTAGGTTTGGCAAAAATTAAATTAAGTTTATATAGAGTTGCTTGCATAGAAAAAGACGGAGAGGTGGACAGACGAACATTGCTAGAAACTTATCAAGCTAATAAGTATTAATTCTATTATTTATAGTGGCGAAATATATATTAAATGCATTGCAAACTTCTGGCCAATACAGTAACATCAATTATAAAAAAGCATTAACAATGCAAACCAAAATTTAACTAACTCTTTTAACGAACTACTCTTTTGTTTCCGTAGGAAATGTCAGACATAAAATGGATCCATGGACTGCTGTCAATATTGATTTCTGTGTGTCTTATAAAGGTAATTCTAAGCTATTACTACATTAAAATGAACTTGAGCTTCAAATTTCTCAGCCGGGGAACCAATTTTAAAACAACATCAAATTTTAATGTTGTTCATGTCAAAATGGAGTTTTTTTTCTAAAGGCAGTGTGATCCTGTACACTCTCTGTCTCCCACTTCCTCGGGACTTTAAACTTTCAATCCGCTCACCCAAGGTAGTTTTAAGTCTCTTGTAATCAGTTTCAAATTCATTGTATACCAATAAACGCTTACGTACGTCGCGAAAAACACCGAACAGTTTCTTCGTGCTTTGAGTGTTTCCGGTAAAAGCCACCCTCCAAACATCGAATGAACTTTTAAAGTGACCTTGTAGAGATTGTTTATCTGGTTGAATATAACACAAAACTATGTTTGAAATTTTTCTAGCACCCTCAAAATCTTAGGTATTTAAAAAAAAAAACATTTATTGGTACTTTTTCGCTTTGAAAAATTCCTACTCAAAAAGTTTTTGAGCAATTTGAAAAACTCTTTGAGCTTTTTATAGCTTTGTAAAGTAGCTTACAGGAAAAAAATAACTTATGGTTTGTTTCGAATGAGAAATACAAAATTGTGGCTCGGAAATATGAATTTTTCACTTTTTTCCCGTGTTTTTTCTACTTTGACGCCATTTTTTTTAACAAATCACACCTATTTTTCAATGATGCACACAAATTTTTATTGTCTAGTCAATTACAAATAAACCAAGACAAATAATATAAAAAAATAACGAAAATTGATAAAGTTATGACGATTTTTCAAAGTAAAAAAACACAAAAAAAAAGTGAAAACTTCATATTTTCAAGCAAAAATGTTATATTTCTCATTAGAAACAAACAATAGGTTATTTTTTTTCCTGTAAGCTACTTTACAAAGCTATAAAAAGCGCAAAGAGTTTTCAAATTGGTCAAAAACTTTTTGAGTAGGAATTTTTCAAAGCGAAAAAGAACCGAAAAAAAGCTTTCTCTCTTCCACGTGAACGGACGTGTTTTTTTCTTGCGCTCTCGTTTTGTGTAATTTTTTGATAAAAACAACCGGTGTTTTATTTTATTTTTTTATTTTATGATAAATAAAGATCCCGTTCACTTCGTGTGCATGCAGCTATTCTGTTCTGTGTATTTAATTATTATTAATTTCATATTTAGTTGTGCTGCTAGTGTTTGCTTTTGCATTTTTTGCATTCCTTATTGTGCCTTGCTCCCGCGCTCACCCGCTCACCAGCTCTCTCACTTGTCCGTTTTTTTTTTTGGTGCAGCTGCACTCTTACTCTCCGTACGCAAAGGTACATTGGTAAGTCCAAATAATGTCCGCTATTGTCTGTGGTGTTAAAACCTGTAAAAAGGTTATTACCTCTGCAGATCTTACAATCGGCTGCTGGCTGTGCGACAACATTATGCATTCTAAGTGCATTGGTGTTGGGGCTCGGACGATAGACGATGTAGGAAAAAACATCGGTCTGCGGTACTGTTGTGAGGCCTGTCGCGATGTCAAAAGGGAGATGATGTCATTTATGCGGCAAACCAAAAACGGTTTTAAAGAAGTATTATTGAGTTTTTGTAACCCTCAAGATATGTTCTTGGCGCTGGAGACACAATTTAATAGCCTAAAGCTATTAAACGAGTGTCCTATTCGCAAAAAAAACGCAACTGGTCTGCAGCATACAGACAGATCCCTAAACCCCGCTGCGGGCTCCCAACAGCAGCCTCCCTCGGCTCAGCCATCGACCTCAGGTCTGAACCCAAGGGTTCTAAGGTCGACTGGCAGAAAAGATTCGGTACCCGAATGTACCGCGGGAGGGACCGTGCCCCCGGTGATTTCTGTAGTGTCCCCTGGGGGATCTCAAATATTGACCCCTCAGAGCCCCATTAATTTACCTGCCCAGGGTGTCAGGCCCGGACTACCGGCCGATATTGGCAATGCAGACATTCAGTCTGTATCGCCAAAAGCCCTTATAGCTGTCCCACCTACGAAACACACCAAATTCCGGCCTGAATACGTTGTAGTCAAAGAGTTCAAAGCTAAGAAAAAGAAACGGCGGCCTGTAGAAATAAGTCTTCCTAGGCCCGACCAGACCACTGCTCCCACTACGTCTTCCGCTTTAAAAAACTAACAAATCCCCTTTCTATTTCGTATCAGAATGCAAGAGGTTTACGTAGTAAGCTTCCCAAATTCCCATTGTAGAACGTCCTTTCAATTGCATGAACCCTTTAGAGTCTTATGTGCAAATTATAACGATTTGTATATAATAATTTCAAACGTAGATAGCCTTCCTAAACTAAAAACGTTAATACTAACCCACTTAGTACGCATGCAAGCAAACAATCTGGCAGCACGCCAGTAGTTACTTCCTCGAACTCCTTTTCTATATTTTCATCTTTCGCGCCTACTAACACCTAACACGAACAAGCACGTGCTTGGTGTCATACGGGCCACTTGAGTGTACTGATCGTAGTGCATCAACGTCCAAGAAAAAAAAAAAAAAATTGTATTCCGATAGTCTCTCGTTTGCTTCCCAGGTTATTGTGTTCACAGAAACCTGGTTAAAGCCGGAGATTCTGAGCTCTGAAGTTTTTCCAGATGTATTCACGATATATAGGCTGGATCGGCCTATTAGACGTGGAGGTAATGTCCTCATAGCGGTTGACTCCACTCTAGCGTCTGAATTAAGGAATCGAGGAGTGCAATGATGTTGAATTCCTTTGCGTGAAGCTATCAGTCAATGGTAGCTCTATTTGTATTCTTGTTCCTACATTACTCCTTAACAATTTTCAAACATGATGTGGTGCAAACCTATTAAATTTAAACGGCTCTAAATGCAAGCTTGTGACATTCTCTTGTGTCGCTCCTAAGCTTGCGACTTACACGCTGAACTCCTGCCCTTTGGAATGAATTGCTTTAGTTGATGATTTAGGTGTCCGTCTGGTTTACTTGAGATTTTTGAATTCATTAAACGTTGGTCGAAAGAGTTCAATGAACCGTACGTTACAAAATCTCTATATATTTCATTAGTTCGTCCTTATCTTAGAATATGGATCTTGCCTTTGGGGCCCCCTTTTCGCTTTACGCGGCTTAAACTGTGATGCAAACCAGAGGTTACCCTCCTATTCTAGTAGACTCCTCCTTATTAACTTACCATCCTTATCCAACCGTACAACCATGCTTTATTTATAACCTTATCCACGGTGACGTGGAAAGTGCCGACTTGTTGGGTCAGCTTAACTTTCACGTACCGAGTAGAAATACTAGCTCCTATATTCCCTTAGTGCTGCGCCATTGTAGAACGTCCCTACAACTGCATGAACCCTTTAGAGTAATATGTGCAAATTATAACGATTTGTAAATAATAATTTCAAACGGAGATAAACTAAAAACATTAATACTAACCCACCTAGTACGCATGCAAGCAAACAATCTGGCAGCACGCCAGTAGGTACTTCCTCGAATTCCTTGTCTATACTTTCATTTTTCGCGCCTGTTAGCACCTAACACGAACAAGCACGTGCTTGGTCTCATACGGGCCACTTGAGTGTACTGATCGTTGTGCATCAACGTCCAAGAAATATTTCCTAGTTCAGAAAGCTTTCGGGGTTGGAAGGAGGTGCAAAGCGATCAGAAAAAGGAGACTCAGCTCGACCAGGAGGATCTCGGCACTTTGTGGCCAAATTGATCGAGGTGAGAGAGATGGGCATGTTGAAGCAGCGAGTCTCGGAGCTGGAGAAGAAGCTGAAGGATAAGCAAAACGATAAACGCGTCAAGGAGCTCGAAGACAGGCTAGTGGCAACTTGTAATGCGCAGGCAGAGGCTGAAATTGCATGCGACTTGCGCTGGCATGGTGTCCCACACAATTAGGGGGAGAACAAAACAACCCGCACAATCAATAGTTGATCCAATTATAATTGTAAAATTGGATCACGTGAGCGATAAGGCGATGCTCTTAAGGCGGTGGCTGCATTCCGGCGAAACAACAAAAAGCAACTAAGCTTAAAGCTCATAGGCCTAGACTCGCCAGCGTTAATCTACATCAACGAGCAGCTGACGTAGTCAAAATATGAAATCTGCAATGCATCTCAAACGAATAAAGCGCTTATCAGCTGTTTTCACTCGGCGCGGGGAAATATTTGTGAAAGAACTATTTGGAGCAGAGGCTAGGTGCTTGCAAAGCTTTGGCGACTTGGATGGGCCTCGCTAATAAGCCCCTCACTTTAGAAGCTCCGAGTGCCTAAACGCGCCTAAACAAAGTCTTGATTCCAAATGCATTTTATTTATAATAAGCCTAGTAGTATTTGAAATCTATCGCTATAATAGGATGCTTAAATTTATTGTGGGAGTCTTTATATTTAGGAAAATTATTGTTAACATGCGTGCGGAGTTAATAATTTTAAAATGTATTAGGATTCATGGAGGACAACATAAATCAAAATAGACTAAATAGCCGTGCCGTTCTAAGCAATCTCGGAAAGCAGAGATCTGGTCTAAAAATTTGCCACATAAATGCTCAAAGTCTGACAAGAAAAATTGAAGAATTTAGGTATCTATTTATCAACACAGCCATCGATGCTATATGTATATCTGAATATCCCGAATATCAGTGATGTCTTAGTTGAATGTGACGGCGTGAAAGTCATGGTGGAGGGGTTGCTTGTAGTTCATAGGAATATATATTTGTAGAAATTACATGTATGCTACAACAGACTGCAAAAATTCTGATTGGGTGCGCCTATCGGCAAAATTGTCGTTCGAACTGTGAAAATATTTAAAGTGTCCTTACTGATTTATCGGCAAAATATGCAGATGTCATTCTAGCGGGAGACTTTAATAGTGATTAATAAGAGAATCACACCTTACAAATAATATGCAGTCGCTACGGTTAAATGCAGTGAGCAATTCTTTCCCCACCCATTTTTGCAACACTCGCAGTTCATTATTAGAGGTTTTCTTTGTGACTAATACAGACAGCGTAGCTTTGTGTTCGGAGGGGGGTGGCTTAAACCTGGAATGCACTCGATAAGGAAAAAACACGGAAAAACTTTTCGGGGTTTTGCGCGTCGTGCCTATGTCTTTATTGGTATAGTAGCAAATTGGTACTAAATACAAGAAAGTTAAACGGTCTACGGGATCACACTGGCTCAAGATATTAAGCGCCCTTTTGGCGTGAACATTCCCCCCCCCCCCTCCCCCCCTTGCGACGATACGCAGCAAAAATATCAGAAGGCCTTCAAGGTCCTCTTACGAGGATACGCAGAAAAATATTCGGAGGCCTTAGATCGAGAAAGCGTTGGATACGCTGAGCGCCCGTCGACATCGAAGAGCGTGGGTGATCCTGACCACACGACTGGCATCGGTCCTCACTGCGGAAGGAAACGGTGGCACTACCGAAGAGGATGGTTCCCTTGACAAACTCGTTTGGGTAGGATATAATTCCTTGGGAACATCTGCATTTCATCTCGTCGTATGGAACCCAGTAATTTCAAGAATCGGGAGAAGAGTAAGTCGTGTGGAGAACGAGGAAATCCTTTGGATCGGATCGGAAATAGTATCAGGAGGAATCGGTACAATGGAGGAGCAGTTGCTTGGATGCAACAAAGTCTGATGCCGACCGTGACACGTGAAGTACCAATGGGCGCTTGTGCAATTATGGAGTTGATGACCGCTTGCAAAGCAATTTAAGCACAACTGCTTTTTTCGGATGTAAGCGGTGACATCCTCTGTCTTCATCTGGAGGAAACGTGGACATATACGCACTGGATGGTTCTCCTTGAAACATAAATCGCATCTTTTGGATATCGGAACGATCCTCGTACTGAAGGATTTCAGTATTTGTGGCGACAAGTCGGAGGGTGTCGGTTCGGACGGATGGAGGCGCACTTAGGAGGTTGAATAGAATCTATACTCTCTAAAGTTTTATGGCGCTCAGTCTGGAAAAAATCAAGTTCTAGCCACATAGCACTGTCGAATTTGTTCGGGATAGATTGCTCCCATAATGAGAGCGTCAGTTTTGGAAGCTTCGTGGAACACAAATACACCAGGAGACAATACCAATTATCCGTAGGAAGACCGGACAAATTTAGGGATGTGAGGCAGTTTTGAATTGTATTTTGCAGCTACTTCAAGGCTACCGAAGATTCTTGTGCGATGGACTGCATGTATAATAACTTTTTCAGTTGGCTGCTTACCAGCGCTCGTTTATTTTCGAAACGCTGAGATAGGTTTTTCCAGGCTGCTCGGAAACCATCGTTGGTGAGTGGCGTATTGGAAACTATGGAATGAGCTTCACCACTAGTCTTGGAATTTAAATAGAACAATTTTTCGAGAGGGCTCGGACAGTTGCAGGATTGTCTATATAGACCGCTGTGAAAAGGTCTCGGAAAGTCGGCCAGCGAATATAATCGCCCGAGAAAATTTCCGTATCGCACGGACGAAGCTTAGAGCCAGACTGAAAGGAATTTTGGGGCGCAGGGGATTGGAATTGCTTGCGGAACACCTTTCGTAAATAAAATATGGACACTTATACTTTGCCTCCGCCGCGCCCTCTAAGCCAACTGAAATTCGCTCTAAACAAACTTCGTGCTCTTTCTCGACCTTATTCCATAGCGCTCGGACTTGGTCAAGATAAACTCTGCACGTATATTTTGGTCGACTGGGTTCTGCTGGATTGCAGGATCTGGACTCGAAGTTACTCAGACGATCACAGGACATCGTAAATTTATTAAAAATGGAGGAAGTCATTCCGAATATATTTTTGGGAAATTTACTGTCGTGTATATATATATATATATATGTGCCTGGACTTATTTAGTTGACTGCTGCTGTATTTGGCGCAGAGCTGTTTTTTTTTTTTTTTTTTTTTTTTTTTTTTTTTTTTTGTATTCAATCTTTATTTTCTCTATGTGCTAGGGCCTTATACTACATATAATTAACATATAACATAAAAAACAACTATGATAGGACAAACGAATAGATTAAGGACTAAGGGTTCCACGCCGTGCGGTACCGCCGCCTGGCATTGCTTCGCGTGCGC